>MU226341.1:31602-48454 GCA_018584345.1 Thuja plicata | reverse complement strand
TTTTGGACTTTGACAATTAATCTTTTGAAAGGAGACAAACCCTGGAGCATAACCTTATGAGGTTGAATAAGGATCTTGACTTGAAAGATAGGATTTTTGGAACAAAGGACAAGTTTGATAAAAGGCTTAGGTCAAATCCATCATTACAAAGGTGGAAAAAGACCAAATCGATAAAGGTGGGGGGGTTTGAAATTTGGAAAAAAAAAGGGGGATCAAGTCAAGATCCTATTTTCAACATCATAAAGAGAGGTTCCATGATTTGGATACTTTCTAGGATTGTTTGCAAAGTTTTTAAGGAGAATCTAAAATGAGATAAGAATGCAAGAAGGTTATGATTAGGACTTATGAAAAAGGACTATAATGAGGATCAAAATGAGGTCTATAATGCAAGGAAATTTTGAAATGTACAATGCAAGGAGATTAGGTCATGAATATGCAATATGAAGGCTTTCAAGCATGCCAAAAGGATCCAAGTGAAAAGTTCAAGGTTCCATATGTTTACTCAAACACAAGGTTTGTTGTGACCATTTGATTGTTCTTGAAAATTGATTTTGGAAGAAGTGTTCTTTAAGGAGAGTGTTTTTAAGATTTCTTCATTTTGATTAAGGTTTTGAACACCCACACAAGACACATCATTCAGAATGGGGATAGCAAGGACAATATCTATTGAATCCCCACTTGAACCGAAGTTCAGCCATGCTTAATAATAGCGGACAACTTAGAATCTTGGAGGCATGAGCTCCTCCTTACATGTGCACTCACTTCTCAGGCACTCCAAGTTTCATATTTCAAGGGTCATCACTTCCTAAGGAACTATTGTCTCGACTAATAGCCACAAAAGTGTGGGGCACCTTAGTTGGTCTCCAACCTTTCATGCCAACAAATAGAAGGTTTTTTGGATACTATGACAAAGTGTCTAATGAGGGCATCCGTTTAGGTGGTTGTGATCAGGCCATTTTCTCAATTAAGGGGGTTCTCCCAATCCTTCCAAAGAAAGGTTTTCACCTTAGCAAAGTAGGGACTTCAACGCACCACTAGGGTACTAGAGGAGAATTTGGTTGCCACAACAAATTCACACCTGTCCATCATGAAATTAATCACAATGGAATATTTATATCCCGGTTGGATGGGCTTGGCTTTAGCCTGTCACCGGTTGGGCATCCACTCTCACTGGCTCTACTAAAGAACTTGGGAGGTAGCCACACTAAAGGACTTGCATGGATTTCTATTACACTCAAGATCCATGAAGGTGAGGGGAGAGGATACATCGATACATTTCCTTGGGTTTACAAACTAAAATACACTTCAAGCACATGAATGAAATGGTTCATTTTAAGCACCAAAATGAAGTGTTTTCTAACTACAAAAATCAAGCACAAGAGTTTGGGAAAATACAAGGTCTTCTATAAAATGTCCTGCATGAAAACCATTAGTAGTTTTAGGATTTCATCTTCATCCCACGATTGCCAATGTGCTACACAAATCATCAGTAACACCAAAATCCAGTAGTCTAAGTGCAGGAACAAGTATAAGAATGCAGAAATCTAAACATAGCATTGAAAAACATCATTTTACAACCTGTGCAGGAACAAGCTACCACCTATGCAGCTTTCTCTACCACTTTCATAGCAAGATTAACCACCTACGCAGCAGGATTGACCACCTACGCAACAGTACTGACCACCTACACAGCAATAGACCAGAAGCTTAAAAATGGTCAAAACTTGCAAAATAAAGCTTTTCTAAATATCTAAGCATCCAATGTCACCAGAAACATAGTTAGGGTTCATTAATCACGCCATTTAAGTTGATTTGCAAAGATTTGAAGTTAAATTGAAACCCTAACTAGCTTGTATGTGCACCAAAGTGGTTTAGGAACACCTTAAAGCCCTACTCTACATTTGATCCTAAACTAGGTTAGAGTTCATTTTAAGTCTCCAAATCAGATATGAGTGTCCATTTTAAGCTCATTAACAACTTAAACATCTTGACTTTGTATGAAGTAATCCATTTCCACCCCTAGCTAAGCTAGATTTGCAAATTGCTTAAGATTTGAACAAGTTTGATTACCATGAAAATCTAGACTAGATTGAGGTTCATTTTAGGAGCCCAAATTCAAATATGCATGTTCATTTTAGGCTTTGAAAATGAAAATGTGAAGTTCATTTACTACTTTAGAGTTCATTACCCAAACTTAGGATTCATTGGAATAGATTAGGGTTCATTTTAACTTGAAAACATAGAAAATGCAGAAGAGGAAGCCCTAAATGCAGAGAGGCTTCCTAAACACCTAGGAAATGAACCTAAACCCTAAAGGAGTCTACCTTGTGACTAGTAGCTAAGCATCCACCTACGTAGCTCTGGGCTCCAAGTGCGTAGGTCTGGGTACCACCTGCGTAGGACTTTGACCACCTACGCAGAAAGTTTGACCACCTGCGTAGCTTGAATGACCACCTGCGCAACTCTCTTCCAGCACCTGAAAAAAACACAAAAAAAAGAAAAATATATCAGTTAAACATGTTTCATGTCGAGTTCACCAATTGTAAGTCTAAAAACAGGCATTAAGGAACATCTAGGGGACCACAAACCCTAAATAATGTACTACCTATCTAATCCTATCATGAAAGTCATTCAAAACAAAGGTTCATAAAAATAAAGCATAAGAAACTCTAAGAACCCCCTTCAAATGAAGCTCTTGTGTCCTTCTTTCTTCTCCATAATCAAGTTTGATGTGGCTCTTTGACAATCACAAGATTGCACAAAGAATTTTGAAAGCACAAGTTTGCAATGAGAATACTAGAAGATAGTGGTCTAACTTTGAAATGTTGAAATGCCTCTCAATTTATAGAAAATGAAAGTCATTTAGGTGAGATTGCACAAAATCCTTGCATAAATGCAGATTTTGGTTGGTGAGATGCTTGGAAGCATGAAATGGGGGAGAGATATTGAGGAGATATTGAAAATATTTGTGAAGCACCTCAATACGGATGAGAATCCTCAATTAAGGGATATGATATTTAGGTGAGATTATGAATCTTTAATCAAATCCATAATTCAATATTCTCAAATATTCTTCAAAATCAAATTAGATTTTATGAAATTGTAAAATCCCATAAATTGAAATTAGCTAATTAATTAATACAAATTAATTAATTATTGGAGACTTAGGGGAATGGGGAATAAATAAAGTTTGTTTGTTTATTCAATTAGGACTTAGGATAAATTATGGGTTATTCATCCAAAGAGGGAAATTAGTGGGATATAGGTCGAATTGAAAGTGTTGATGTCAAATTGAAAGGGGTTTGATAATGTTGATAAGAATTAGGGTTAATTATGAGGGTTCCAGAATAGTTTAGAAAATCACGAGGCATCGATGATCTTTGACAATGCACCCAGATAATGATACTTGGAAATGATTGAAAAGTGCCAATGAACTTTGATGGCGTCATAAGATTGAAATGGGGAAGCATTGATGATCTTTGACAATGTTCCTGAAATGATAATGATTAGAAATAGTATTGACAAATAATGAACAACACTATTGAATTGAAATTGATAGATTGATAGTGATAACATCGATGATCTTTGATAGTGTTATCAAATGGTTGATTGAAAGGATACAAAGCATCAATCATCTTGGACAATGCTCCTGAAATGATGAGAAGATTGATTGAATTGAAATAGGGTTTGATTGTTTGGTTTGAAATTGGGTTAATTAGGCATCGATGATCTTGGAGAATGCCCTAGAATGGTTAGAATGAGTCCAAACAACTCTAAAAGTGATTAGGGATAGAATAGGATAGATTTGGAATGATTTAGGAAGGTTTGGAATGGTTTAGGATGGAATAGGATCGGTTTAGGATCGAATAGGAATTGAATAGGATCGGTTTAGGGTTGATCAAAAATGATTTGGAAAATGATCAATTTGAAGCAAAAGAGGAATTGTTATTACATAATTGAACAATTTTTCAATATTCAATCAGTGATGAAGGACACAATCTCGCCATACAATAAAGATAATATGTGCCACATAGAGGAATAATTGGTCGCAAAACAATGTTTCGATTGTAATGCTAAAAATGTTAAAACACATATACCAGCAGGCTCAAACCATTTTTAGGTTTCTATACAAAATTTAGAGGAGAAAATGACCCTAACCTAGCGAAAGATGGGTTCCTAAAACTACTGCTTGGGGACTCCTCAGGTGGTGTAAAGTTAAAATCCTTGAAAGGAGATGAGCTCATGCCCTCCTAGCGCTAGTTTCTATTGATGGGACTTTGTGACCGGTCTGTCAACAGTGATAAGTTGTCACCGGGTACTGGGGTACCGGCCAAATTTTCTTGTAGAGGTATTTTTGGGGACTCATACTCTCCAGACCTCCAAGCACCTAAGATTCGGGTCTCGATAGTGCAGGAAGCTAAGTTGGGCGAATGAATTTTTTTGAGGGGATAGCTGGTTGTTACTCACCTTCTCTGGGGATTTCAAATGATGATCAAGGTTTCCTGCAAGCATCTTGAGTTAACCAAATAAAGTGCAAAATATAGAGCAAGGTTTAGAGTTTATTACTTCTAACTATAATCGTGCATCATATTTTAAATATCAACTATGCTTAAATGTTAAGAACTAAAATAAATACCAAATGCATATAGAACCAATGATTCATACATGTTTAGTAGCAAGGGGAGATAAAACCATTGATCTAAACTACTAACATAAGATCAGAGGACATTAGAAACATACAACATGAGAGATGTTTGCCAACTTCCAAGATCCAAAAAATACACAATAGGATCATGAAATTTTCTTCCTTCATTCATCAACTAAAATAAGTCTAGCATCATTGGTGAGTACAATCATGGCTCCAAGGGAGCATCAAAACATCAAGAACAACTAAGAACTAAGAACTTTTGAACTATGAAAGAAATAAGCTACTTGCTATGATACTAAAAGATGCTACTTCACTATTACTTTGGACAACAAAATCATCAATCTTGCCGACCCTTGTTATGGCATCAGAATAACTATTTAAAGACCTAAGTTGACCTAATTAGGTCATACTCAGCTAAATGTAATACATTATCGGTAGTCGGTACTACCTCCACCACTTACAATTACTTGGAAGAAACAAAATTTGATCAGATAGAAGAAGAGAATAGAAGAGAATAAGACTAGAAGAATTGACCTCGAGAAGAGAGCCAAAGATAAGACAAAGAAGAAATCTGATCTAATTTAGGTAACCTAGGCCATGCTTCATAAATGGAAATAGCGGTTCCCTATCTTCGATGCACTCCAGGTAATTATTGCGGAAGCCACACCTCAGGAGAAAAGAAAACGTGTGTCAGAACACCCTCTCTTTTCAATCTATCACTATCTACATTCTGACTAACACTTTATTGATTATTGATGGAGATTGGTCGGCTCTAGGGAACCAGGATGCCTATCACCTCAAAAGAATACAAAACCTAGATCTGGAATTCCAGAGTCCAGGAGCTTAAGCCCAAAGAATAATGAACTTACAAAATTGCACCTTGCTAGTGAATATCTCTGGAGTGCGGAGATCTTTATTGTGCCTTGTTCCCTTTGAAGGCTTCCAAAATCTGGAGAATTCTTTCCTCATCTATGTCTTTTATATTATCCCATCGATTGTTGATAACCCCATACTGCTCGTCAACATCACCCACTTCTTCCTTAAATTTTGTGGCCACCTTAGCTGCGTCATGGGCTTGGAGCATCATTTTGGTTAGACGGGACATCCTACCTCCGTCGATGTCCTCGGCGGACTGGTATCATGACTCCATTAACTCATCAAACTTACTCAACACAAAGTCTTCAGGAGCACATGTCCCAGTGGTGAAAGGATCCACCTACGTAACCTCTGTTACAAAATCTACATATGAATTAAAAGAACTCTAGACTACCAGAATATTATCCTTTAGGGCCATTACCAGTTGCTTTCTTACCTCAATTCTGAGACCAATTCTGGAGTGTTGGGCCTCGAGGAACCCAAATGGTTCATCTCCCAAAATACCTATCTCTGCGAGGACTTCCTTTTCAAGGCTCCTCATTTCTTCTAATTCGGTCCTCCACTCCTCATATCTGCCTATTTCATTTTCCCAGAGGAGGACAGCCTGATTTACCTGGCCCAAGATGTTGTTATCCTGATAAAGGTCCAGGAGTGTCATGACAAGGAAGTGCCTTACTGCTGATAACTATTCGGTGACCCACCCATCCACTATTTGTGCCTTCCTTTTCATCATCCTTAAGGTATCAATATCACCCTGTGGGAGCAGTGTCCCAGAGGTTGAAACCTTCAGAGGAGCTGTAGTCAAAGACTCTGCTAGTTCTACCAGAAGTCGGAGGAGATTAGCATTCTTTTCTTTTTCCTTCTTCAACATCTGAGCCTCTCTATCATACCAGGCCTTGATTTCCCACATTCCTTCATTTAACAGGTCTATTTCACCCTGCTTGCCTCTTTTCTCTAGAGGTACCTCTGTAATAGCATACTCTATGGCGTCAATTGTCGCCTCTTCTCTATCTAGGGGTGACATTGCCACTACTACAACTATATTTCCTCCTAGATCTGTCTGGATGGTATGGAGGGTCTGGGCCTTCTTAGGCTTGGGAGTGCCTTGGTTTTGTGCCATCATTTCAGCCAACAAAAGATGGGCTTTTTCCTTTACTGGGGCCTTTCTTTTTCTAGATTCTACCAACCATTGTGGTGGTAGAGGTGGTTTTTTTTGTGAGGGCCTGGATGTTTTGGTCCTCTCTGAGATTCTATGGTACTTCCCCAACATTTGTAGCCTCTTTGGACTCTTCCTTACCTCCGAGATTCCCTACATCATCCACATCAGTGGAATCTATACCTACATTTCCAGGGTTCATAGACTCAGCAGCGTCAATAGAATTTGTATCCATTACTTCAGGGATTTCCCCTCATTCTGTTGTTGTTGTTGTTGTTGTTCTTCAAAAATTTTGACCATGACTTCCTCCTCCGTAGGATTATCTTGCACATGTGGTGAAGGTACCCACTCTGGTTCTGACCTTCGTGTTGCTAGGATTACATTGCCAAAAGTTACTTTCTGGGGAAAAGAATCACCCAGTTCATCTGTAGGCATCTAGAGCAAGGTAGCTAAGGTTATGGTTGTTCCCGTGGGTTCGGTTTCCTCAACCAATACCGACTGCTCATCTTGTGTTTTCCTTACCTCTATATCAGCCTCTTGGACTGGTGTTTCCTAGACATCCGGGATGTCCACTTGGTCTTGTTCTTTCTTAGGTTCCACCTGGGCCTCTTGTTCTTGGGCGACCTCTTTCTCTGGTTCATCCTTGTCATCGGGGATGACTTCTACATCCTGTCTGACTATTTCCTTCACTGCTCTCCTGATATCTCCCTGTAAATTTACAAGTTCATCCGTCCCAAATATATCATCAAAGTCTTCATGTGGAGGGGAGGTCTCTGGGGGATTTTCTGGTTTCGAGGAGGATGGAATAAGTTCCACCACAACATTGATCAAAATTTCAAGGCTTGGTTGGGGACCCTTTGTCTTCTTCTTTTTCCTTCTTGTCACCAGTAGGGGCCTGACATCTAACATAGGTGTAGCCTCATCCTCCACCCCTATCGTTACTGGTACTTGGTATGTTAATTCTGCCAGGGAAGGAGATCTAAAGGGAAGGCCAAGACTGTAGGGGAGATTGGCGACTAGGAATTCGACCATTTGCCAGGATTTCTCCAGTTGAATATCAATTTCTTCTTATAAGATGGCTGGAGGCATGGATGGGTTGGAAGCCAGTGGTGCGAGTGTGGCCAGGGTTTTCTCTACAGCTTTACCTTTCCCTTTATTTTTACTCCCACCCTGCCTTGAAGTCCCAGTGCTAGAGGTAGACCCGAGAAAGAATGGGATTACCCGGTGAGTGCTCTTTGCGTATACTGATACAAAATATGCATAGCTACATTCAATTATATTGCTGGTGATGTCAACGATTGTTAAGACCTTCAGGGTGTCCCAATCCACCGGTGGGAGATCCTTCTTGTCAAATCCTTGTGCTTTATACTCTGGGTCCTCCATGGACCTGGTATCCAAAAATTCATCTGGAAAGGTCTGAAGCTTGAGGAACTTCATCATTCCTTGTGTCATCCTGACATACTACTAATTCTAAACCTCAAAATCATCCTGGAAATCGGCCCAAAAATATTCTATATGGGGCACATGAACTACCTACCCCCAAGGCATTGCCTCATGTATCTTTCCTAGTGGATCATAGTTTTTTCGCTCTAAGTCAAACTCTTCCAGCCCTAGACTTTTTAGTTGGTTGTCGGCCTCCTTAGCCGCTGCAAGGATACAAGAATAATTCCCCCAAGTAATTGGGAAGGGGAAATTTTTTACCTTCTTGACTCCAAAGAGGGTATGGAGATCAAGAATCTGCCTACAAAACTCCAAAAGAATAATCCTATTCCAATAATGTTTGGGCAATAGGTAGGGTTTTTTAGAGAATTTGATCACCCTAATGTAGGAATGTTTCTGAAATTGAATGAAATAATGGCCATAAGTATTGAATAGGGTCAATGCTTCCATTGAAAGCCAATAACTGACATCTCTGGTAGGAAAGAGGATATGGTAATAAACAAAGGTTTTGTTCACCCTACAAAAGCTGGTGAAGTTAGCCTCCCACTAAATTTCTGGGTAATACACCCAAGAGGGATTTTGTTTGGGCCCTATCCCAAGGACACCATCTGTAAGTAATCCCTGAATTTAGGGTCTTTTTTGTGCTAATTCCCATAGGACATATGAATTCATGTAGAATGTTGAAGACTGAGCAACTCTGGCAAGCTGGGGAGCCACGTGATTGGCGATGATAGCTGCCCAATCAAAATTCTATTTACCGGTGGAGATGCCATATAAGAAATAATACATCCATGCCAAAAAATGCTGAGTGTGGGGATCTCTGAAGATACAGCACAATGCAATGATCCCTACCTATATACTTTCTATAAAATCAACGCAAGGAAGCTCCAAATTCATCTTCTTGGGATCCTTCTTCAGGACCTTTAGCCAACGTCTATTGAGGTGCTGTCGAGCAATCAACTGGACCTTCTCAAATTCTTGTATTGCCACAAGGTGGGTGATAATAGTAGTCCTAGAGAACTGGGGGATTCCTGTTAGAGTAATTATACTTTTAGCTTATTAATTAAATCATGTTGATTTAATTAATTAAGTTGTCATTACTCTTTAGTGCTTAAGCTATCTCTTTAGGTGCATTATAATTAATATTATATTAATTATTAATGCTCAACCTAGCTTTCTTAGGTTTTAAGGTTTGTTCACCTTTATAGGTTGAACATTTTAATCTCTTTTGATAACAATTCAATCATTTTTAAATATTTTGGGCTCTACCATTTGGAGTACTTCTGAGTTGTTCCTGCATTTTCCTCCTTCTTGCTGCGTCCAGTGACAGGTTATTTTGCATGCAAGTTTCTTGGAAACTATGGATTTATCCATCAAATCCTACATAGTATCATAACTGTTCTACTGCTTCTTGTTCTGGCAATCTTGAAGCTATGTTTGAAGGGAAAAAGTTTCGGCTTTTCAGGGTTTGTTGTCTTCAATCTGGGGGTGAATTCATTTTTGGTGCACTTTGGGCACAAACAGACCTCATGGTCATGTCCAAAAGGCTCAAAAACCCTAGTTTTGATATAAGGCATGACCTATTTGGCCGTTTGAACCTCTGAGACAAAATTTTTTGGCTTCTAGAAAAAAAATTTAAAAAATTAAAAAAATCAATTTTTTCATTGATTTTTGGCGTTTGAAATAGCGCCACCGTGCATCCACCACCACACCACTGCTGCTCCCCCATGACCAGCACCACCAACTACCAGCCCAACTCCTTTGCCACTTGGCCCTCGCCGGCCCAGCACCATCAACTCGGCACCGCCGGCCCAGCAACGCTAGACGACACCGCCGCCCAATGGGTTTTTAGCCCTGTGGGCCACTCTTTAGCCTTGGCAGCAGTCACATTGGTGATCGAGGGCTCTGCCTTCAGCCCCCTATGTTCCATACACCCAGGGACTCATAATTTTTAAGCCCCTGGGGCTAAAAATTTATTTTTTGGAGCCTTTTTGTCCCTCTGTTAGTGTTTTTTCTCTATCTGGAGCAAACAGAGGCCTTTCTTGACTTCTTTATATCGTCGGAAAGCTCTTTCTAAGGTGGATGTTTTGGAAGGGGTTTCACTTTCTAGTTTTTTGTTTCATTTTTCATTTGAATAGTCAAAGGCAAAAGTTACCTTTTTTGCACTCATGGAGGCAGATGTGAACGTTCTTTAGTGCATGCCCTAATTTATTTTTGCATGCATTAGGTTTACTTTGTTGTCTTTATTTCTACATGTTCTTCTGTTACAATATTTGGGTATTGTAATAAATAAACTTCAATAAAGTTCCATCATGGGGGTTTATTACTTAATAATCTAATTAGGGTGTAGTCACATGGCCTGCACTTTGATCCTTTCTTCGGTTGCTTCAAAGATTCCAGGGTTGTTCCAGTTTTTGAGTTTTCTAGTGTTCCTGGGCATCGGGTCTGCTGTTGCTTTATCATGTTTCCAACTAAGTCGATGACTCACATAATGGTCTCTAGTAAACATAAGTAGCTTTCCTTGCTTTCCAGATTCAAGATTCCAGTGTTTCTCTTTCAGTGTTCTTCTAGTGATTCTTTGCAACAACTCATCTCTTTTTGGAGAGGGGTTTTTCCCTATGGGTTTTCTTCTTCTTCTCCAGTTTACAAAGATTTCCTTGTATTGGTTACCTAATCAGGCCTTGTTTCCGGGACCCACTTTCTTGCTTTCTTAGCTATGCTAGGTTAGCTTACCTCTTGAGCTTCGCTTAAGGGGGGTGTTAGAGTAATTATACTTTTGGCTTATTAATTAAATCATGTTGATTTAATTAATTAAGTTTTCATTACTCTTTAGTGCTTAAGCTATCTCTTTAGGTTCATTATAATTAATATTATATTAATTATTAATGCTCAACCTAGCTTTCTTAGGTTTTAGGGTTTGTTCACCTTTATAGGTTGAACATTGTAATCTCTTTTGATAACAATTCAATCATTTCTGAATATTTTGGGCTCTACCATTTGGAGTACTTCTGAGTTGTTCCTTCTTTTTCCTGCTTCTTCTTGCTTCTTCCAGTGACAGGTTATTTTGCATGCAGGTTTCTTAGCAATTGTGGATTTATCCATCAAATCCTACAATTTCCAGTCCCGTAGAAAAGGTAGTGGCATCCAGGGAGACTAGGGGTAATGGGAAGCCCATTGGAGTAGGAGCCAAAAGCATGGTAGTCCAGAGGGAGGCGTTGTAATGTTCTGCCAGTGTAAGGATCAACTCCGGAGCCTCATTTGAGCATGGGAAATAGGTGGCCTTGAGGAGGCTAGAGGCACCAATATTAAGCGCTATCTGATCCCAGGAGTTCTGCTTAAGAGACATCACTCTTACCAAGGCCTAGAACTCAGCCCATTTCCCAATATTGGTTTCGGTTATTAGTTGTAGCTTGGAATCCAACTTAGATCCCAAGATAGCATTGTCCTTCGGATATTTCATCATGAGGGGAAGCCTTTCCAATGCTCATTCAGCCTTTGACTTAGTGGCTTCTCTAGTTGAAGTGGACAGTAATTCTGGACTTCCAGGAGGAGAAGGGATCTGGATCTCTTCAGACATGATGATTTGTGAAGTAATTTGCAACCTGCAAGACCGGAAAACCATCAGTATAGATAATCAAATATAAAGTAAATTTTTGGGTCCCGGAGATATTTACCACCATTCCGCACCTATCCCTAAAAGGTGTTAGTTTGCATCAAATCCTAGAGATATAATAGTTAATGACAGCCTAGAATTTGATCAACACCCAGGAAATCCTGGGGCTTTAGTTCATGCGGTGAATGGAGAGAAGATCGACTTGAGGAATGCGGGACCTGAAGTTCAGGATACTTATCATTATTGAAGTGACTGAGATTTATCTGTACTGGGCTGACATAAGAGGGCATGTGGTCCTACAATAATGGAGAGTAATAACACTAAAGGCAATAGTTATCTGACGATAGATAAATGGAATGCCAGATGGGACAGGTTGCGAATGCTTGTGCATGGGGAATTTAACCCCGCCATAAATTTCATTATGAAGGAGGATGGAGAAAACTGTCATGGTTTCAGATAGATGAAGGGTCAAGTTCAAACCAGGCAAAATACCAAGTGGAGCAAGCTTAGAATGGATACACAACACTTTGAGGAGAAAGGTGAGCTCGCCATAGGGAGGGCCGAATAGGACAATGTATAGACCAAAGTACAGACTCCATTTATAGGGGAAGTTGAGAAGTGGGAAAATATACAAGAAACAACCCTACCCACAGAATATACATCTATCTATAGAATCTACAAAGAAACTTACAACTACCTACAAAATACACAAATATTCATAATTTACACACCTACTCCACCAACTACAACTAGCAGGGAAACTGCCAAGGACTTTTTATAGAGAATCTCCGCCTATTTACAAAACTTACAAAAATGTACACTATCTACAAGAAAATTTACACTATGTACATGATTATTTACACTATTTACAGGAAGAATAAATAATGCAAGGAAGGTAGACAACCTCCCTGCAAAACCCATCCCACCAACGGGAGGTGACGAAAAATAGATCAACCATGAAAAAAAAACAAAAAATCCCCAAATGAGGAGAATGAAAACTAGAAAGACAAAAAAAATAGAAGGAAAGCACCAGAAAGGCCTACCTTAAAGCCGAAGAACACGGGAGGAGGAGGAGGAACATAAGAGGTGTCTTGTAAACTAGAAAGCTCCAACAATGTGAATGCTGAAAACCTTGCCGGAGGATGGAAAAAATGAACAAGCTCAAACACTACCCTATTGCAAGCACTATTAATTCTTCTCAGAGTAAATCACACTTAGCACAAATTTTCTCTTAATCACTTTGATTCACTCTGAGAAACCTTGTTCATGGTAAATGCAAAAATGGCAAGTAAAACACTTTTATAGCCATCGAGTTAAAACTTACCAACTTACCTTCCGTAAATCCCGAAAAGGAAAACCTCTGGACTCTGGGCACGGGGATCTCTAACTTTCATCTCCTTTCATTAAAAATGAATGATGAAAGAAAATATCTCGAGGTCCAGAATCCAACTGACACAAAAGAGACAAAAAAAAACTCTGGGATCAAGATCCCGAAGGAGGAAAACCAAAACGAAACGGAAACACTGGTTGCGCGAACGCGAAGGCCGGAGGAACAAAAAGGCTGAAAAAAAGAAACAAAGGAAAAATAAGCCAAAAGAAAAAAGAGGGACCCAAAATTTTTCTCACAAAATGTAGGGACAGGTATGCAGGGCATAACATGAAGGGGTACTCAAGGAGGCTCTAGTAGAGGAAGGAGTGCAGGCATAAGTAACTCATACTTTGCAAGTATGAAGTGTTACAATTATGGTCAATTGGGTCACCCTACTTATAGGTGCTCAGATAAGCCTACTTCATCAAATAGTGGAAAGAGGATAGCATATACTCATGAGGACACAACAAGTGTCAAAGCACTAGAGGTTGATCACATTGAGTCGGAGATGGGAGAAAACTTAATGTTCAGAAGAGTTCTGATTAGACAGCCAGTCAAGAATGAACCCAAGCATATGAGAGAATTGTTTAGAGTGAGATGTAAAATCCTAGGTAATGTTTGAAAAGTGATTATGGATTCAGGATCCACAGACAATATTATATCAGAGGAGGCTGTAAAAAAACTCAAGTTGACAAAGATACCTCATGTCAATCCATATAAGGTGACATGGTTGAACAAGGGCTAGAGTGTGCTGGTGAATGAGCAAACTTGGGTGGAGTTTTCCATTGCAAGATATAAGGATAAGTTATTACATGATGTGCTACCTATGGATGCATGTCATCTACTCTTAGGAAGGCCTTGGCAATATGATAGAGGGGTAGTCTATGATGGGAAGGAGAACTCCATATCCTTCAAGAAAGGTGACAGAACTTTCAAAATACAGTCCTTGTTGGAAGAAGATGAACCACAACCTAAGACTCCTAGTATCTTGTTGATTAGTAGATAGGATTTCATCAATGCCCTTAAAGATGAAGGGAGTAAAGGCTATGCCATTTTTCTTAAGCCTAAGGAGGAAGAGAAGCCCAAACAAGAGCCATTTCCATTGGAAATTAGAGAGTTTCTTGAAAAGTACAAAGATATTGTCTGTGATGGGACTCCTGCAACTTTACTTCCAAAGAGAATCATAAGTCATGAAATTGACTTTGTACCTGGTGCATCTTTGCCAAATAAGGCAGCATATAAGATTACTCTAGATCATAACCTAGAAGTGGCTAGACAAGTGTAGGAGCTACTAGATCAAGGAATAATCAAGAATAGCATCAGTCCATGTGTCGTACCAGTGGTCTTATCATCCAAGAAAGGTGGTAAGTGGAGACTTTTTTCTAACTCCACAGCTATTAATATGATTACAATTAAATACAAATTTCCAATTCCTAGAATAGAGGACTTGATGGACTGTCTAAAAGGGGCAAAGTATTTCACTAAATTAGACTTGAAAAGTAGGTACCACTAGATTGGGATCAAAGAGGGGGATGAATGGAAGACAACTTTTAAGATTTTTGATGGGTTGTATGAGTGGAGAGTTATGCCATTTGGCCTCTCAAATGACCCTAGCACATTCATGAGGCTCATGAATGAAGTGTTTAAGGATTTCATAGGGATCTTTGTGGTAGTACATCTAGATGATATACTTATATTCAGTAAGAAAAAAAAGGAACATGTGAAACATGTGGAGATGGTACTTAAAAGGTTGCAAGAAGAGAAGTTGTTAATCAATCTTGATAAATGTGAGTTCTTCAAGCAAGAACTTGTGTATTTGGGATTTGTAGTATCTCAAGGGTCATTGAAGATGGACCCAAGAAAGGTGGAAGCTATTCTAAATTGTCCTACACCAACCACAAGGACAGAGGTAAGGAGCTTTCATGGGTTAGCTCAGTTTTACAGAAAGTTTATAAGAGATTTCAGTGGTATTTGTGCACCATTGATAGACACCATTAAGGGTGGTCTAAAGACTCGATTCAGATGGACTTCTGGAACAGAGAAAGCACTTGAAATGTTGAAGAAGCAAATGTAATACCCCAAAATTGGCACCTTACAATTCTAATCAATTTTGGTGCATTTCTTCAATTTCTCATCATCAAAGTCCTATTATGCTAGGAAAATTCTCCTTCCTAATTGTCTCTAATTGACTTAGTCTCAAATGCAGAAAACCTAAATTTGCATAGATCTTACACTATATTTAATTCCTAAATTTTTTAGATTTATTAGCTTAAAATCCCTATGATTAATTAATTTAATTATAAAGTCCTAAGTGCTTTTAAATTAAATTAATTCCACCCTCTTTAGCTAATACACATCAAGGGAATTAAATAATTATTTGGTTATTTGAATGGATTATTCTCATTTGAATTTAATAATTCAAACAATGTGAAAAGCCACCCATGTGGCAATAATTAATTTGTTTAATTAAATAATTCCTTCATATTTGTCTCACCTTCCTCCATGAAGATGAAGAGTCAGCCATTTCTTTCCAAGAAACTCTTCATCCTCTCTTCAGGATCTTCTATATTATGAACCTTTTTTCCTTCATTTGGGGAGGCAATTTTAGAGTATCAAAAATATAGTGGATTTTTGTCTCAATTCTCTCATACTTTCAAGCTTTCATTGCATATTTAGTGTAATTGCATTTAGCTTAATGGCTTTTTCATCTCAATTTAGTTTGTTTATTTGGAAAGTAGTTTAATTATGTTATCTTTTTCAAGTTTCTTAGCTTAAAATCTGCATCTTAATTCTTAGATTACAATTGCATATCTCATGTAGAATAAGTTTTATTTCAATCTTCAAAGCTTTCAAATCCTCCATTTTAGCAATGGTCTATGGTTGTTGGCTCTTGTTCTGAGAGTAATTAAGCACCCCAACTAAATAAGAGGCAACAGGTTGATTCAATCAATATTGTGGAATGGAAAATTCATGTTCATCTTCATGATTCAATGATTGAGCAATGAATATGTTGTGTTGTGGCTGATTTAGAGGTCAACATTCAAACACATACATTTTGGCACCCACCGTGGGGTAGAAAATCAATTTATGGCCTCATATTTATTTTTTGCTATCAATTCTATTTTACATTCACTTTGAGTCAAATTTGACTCCGCCATTACGTCCGGAACATCGTTTTGGTTAAAAATGACTATAAACACGTCTATGCTTGCTCAAATCAAAATTGAATCTGTCACAATTTTTCTTTGCAAACCGAAGACGTATGGCCTCGGCATGCAAATCGAGATAGATTTCATTTTCTGTCTACACACAGACCGAGGAATAATTGCACGTAGATTGAGGAATAGTTTTCTAAAATAATACTTTTCTGTGTTTTAATCCAACATATCCAACATTCGAATTTCATCAGATTTGCCTGCACATTCATTGCATCTTTGGAATCCTCAAGCTAAACCCGCAAGCCTTTGCTTTATATTTTTATTGTTGGGTTTTCTTTAAAAACAACACAATATTTCTTTGTGGGGTGAATGTGGGATTAAAAACCCCACACCCACCACCACTCATCTTCTTTGTCTCCAACCCGAGCGATGCTCATCTCACCAACTTCTCCCCACTGCTTCACCTCCGCTCACTACTCCCTGCCTACCCTCACGCGTGACCCATCTCCCTACCTCCCTGCTCCCTTCTCCTCTCCGAATCCCTACAAAACCTCTTCTTCCCTCAGCCTCCCACTTCTACACCATGCCACTA
>MU226340.1:632255-643389 GCA_018584345.1 Thuja plicata | reverse complement strand
GAGCACACCCACAATAATCTCTAAGAGCAAATCAACAAGGCATTGGGTGCCCTTGTTTAGCTCATCGGAGGTTGTGGTGAAAGTCTTTATTTTGGATTTCATTTTAAACATGCTAACTCTTTGAATCTTGTTTCTAATGACTAATCTTTATGTTTGCATGTTTTAGTGTTGTCCTTTGCAGTTATAATTTTATCACATACACTAACTTATATGTACATCTATAGGAAAGGTGACCTAATTAGCCATAATAGTAACAATTCATTGTAGAAAAGTGTGAGCTCCTTCCAAACCACCTGATCTACCTCTTTCACCATTGTTAAATCTTCTACCTCTATTATATCCTCCTCTATTACTGGTCTCTTGGTTTTTTTTAGCACCCCTAGAGTCTCCTTGGCTTCTATTTTAATTGTACCTTCCACTAGAAACACCTATATGTCCTCCTCTAGAGTCTCTACCTCTTCCTCTACCCCTAGAGTTGGAGTCTTGTCTCTTTCTAAGTTTCTCTTCCACTTTTAGAGCCATCTGAAAACAACTATGAATGGAGGTTAGAGTAAAGAAGCTCATCTCTTCTTGTATATTCCACCTTAATCCATTAATGTACCTAGAAAATTTGATGCTCTCTGTCTCTTGTACTCTAGATCGAAGACAAAGCTTTTGAAACTCTTCAGTATAGGATGCCACATTTAGATCCTTTTGTCTGAGATTCTATCTCTTCTTGTGTAGTTGAATATCATAATCTTCTGGTAGGTATTTTTCCTTGACCTTAGCCACCATAGCTTTCCAATTTATTATTGGCTTCTTCCCTTCTTTTTCTCTTTCTTCTTGCAAAAACTTCCACCAAGTTAATGCTTGTCCTCTTAGCCTTTATTTGGCTATCTTCACCATCTGTGCCTCTATGATACCATCACATTTGAAATGGTTCTCCATACCTTCAATCTACTCCATAACCAACTGTGCATCCATCTTTCCAGAGAACATTGGAATTCCATCTAGGGCCTTACCACTTAATGCCTTGAGGGCCTTGAGGAATGGTTCCTTAGGTAGAAGAGGGTCAGGCTCTAGTTCTACCTCGTCTTCAACTTGTTGCTTTCCTTTATCTTTATCTTCACTCATTTGTTCTTTCATCTTACTTGCTGCCTCCGCAACTTCTGCCAAATTCAACTTAATTTCTTCCATAGCTTATTCAAGAATCCTATTCTTGACTTACTTCTCTAACAAGTCCCTTTATAATTCTGCATTGGTTACCATGGTCCTCTCTCCTATGGATTCACTTCTCTCTGACATACACTAACCACTTCCCAAGCCTTTCAATGGCTCTGATACCAATTTGATGGGGAGCTCACTCTAAAGAGCACTCTTACTCCAATCAAGACCTCTCCTTGGGACTTCTTAGGGTATCCTACCCTACCCTATCTATATTATAACTCTATTATCCTCTTACTCACTGTGAACTCTCCGCCAACTTCAAACTTCCATTATTTACTTCTTTATTCAAATATGCACCAAAAGCTCCATTGAACCACCAAATCTCCCAATCCTTCTCTTGGATACTAGGATGAGTCTCATTACCTTTTCTATGTCCCCTTCAATATTTTCCATCTCAATTGGATGGACTCTCAAATAGGTTCCTAGTCGAGTCCTTAGTTTTCTTGTTTTAAGGCCTTGTAGCCTTTTTGGTCAATTAGGCCTCCTAAAATTGGTTTTCTTGGAATTCTTCACAAGATCCCTTAACAACCCTCCAAACTAATTATGGATTCTATATAGGTCTATCCTAGGCTCTATTATTTTCAAATTTTTAGACCTCCACCCTATCCTTACTTAGGACTTTCAAGAAACCCCTACTTTTAAGGGTTTTGGGAACATGTACACCAGTCTGTGTTCTTGGCTTAAACTAGGTGATCTATTCAACTCCTATGATCATCTCCTTGCATCCAGTTATCAATTAATCTCTCCTCTACATTCTCCCACCATTTATTGGTTTCACCCAATCCATTTAGCATGCTTTCTTGCTACTGTCTCATCCAAGATCCTAACCAGAATGCACTGGCACTCACCTAGGGATTGGTGTTAAAAATTCTTCCCCTACACAAAAAAACCCCACAAGACATATTTACACTATAAAAGGATTCCCCTACTTGATTCCAAGAGGCCATAGAGATTTGACCATGGGAATTCAAGAGGGGTGCATATTTACATGACTGGCTCAAAACCAGACAACAAACCAGAAGAAAAGAAAGAATTTACAAAAGCATAACCAGTAACACTAGATAACTAAACCAATGCCACAAAAAGTAACTATATTCCAAAACAAAAGGCCTCAATGCATTATTTCATCACTTTCAATCCATTAATCAACTATATCAAAGCTCTATTATAGAATACAGTCAAAAACTTTCCTTCACAATACTCAGTTCATACAAAATGACAACCAACTGTTAGATTATGGTTTTCTCCACCTTATATACCTTATTCCCACATGTATGGACCCTCATGTCAATTTTTGCGCATCATTAAATCCCTTTCCTATATTTTAGGAAATGCTGTCATGACAACTTTTCAAAATTGAAAAGTTTTCATTAGCAACTTTTACATCTTTTAGCATTTTATCAAACCACTATGTCTAATGACCCAAATTAACTTAAAAACATCATATAAGACCTTCAAACACCTACAAACATCAAAATCCCAAATTTCACTCCATTTTGGGATCTCAACCCAAGTTTAACCATTTGATTGACTTCCTAGGACTTAAACACCTAGATCATATTTGATCTCATCAAACACTAAACTCTAACCACTCCTATCTCTAGACACACTAAAAACACACTTGGGCCTTCACATTTATTCCTTATTCACTTTGGTGGTTGGCTAAACCAACCTAAAAGCCAAAAAAAATTGAAGATCTATGTAAGACCTTAAGGTGCTCCAGCACCATCTAAACTAGTGTAAGTTGATCCCACATCTGCTTGGTAGTTGCACATGTCTTGATATCTTCAAATTAAAAATTGGTAAGTGAAGAGTAAATCTCCAGCATGATAAGGTTATGCTCATGTTTATCTATCAAATGATTTACTATGAAAGGTCTGGTAGGTAATATGAATTCATTGTCTAGAAAATCTTCAATGTTTCTTGTGATTCTTGATAGGTATAATCTCATTCTTTTTTTCCATGTCTGGAAGTTATCCATGTTCATATTAGGTGCATCTCTCTTATACATCTTGTGATATTTAGCTCAAGTCCTTTGAAAATTTCTTCTAAGCACTGTATCCTCTGATAAGAACCGATAGCTCTCTGATAAGCATAGATGGTTCTCTGATAAGCACTAATAGCTCTGATGCAAATTGTTATATTAAGTGGTTTCTGTTGCACCAAAATCTCTAACTGATAATGCCTGATAAAACCACTAGACTTATAGAATCCATAGGAGACTATTAAATCCTTTTCACCAACCGTTGCATGGCCTCACCAAGACCAATGGCACACACCTTGCAATAGACCTTTAATGGATCTTGAATTCCAAAGTGATATCAGACCACCATAAGCACTAGAAGAAGGAATGAGAACTGATTCCTAAGAAGACTAGTGATGGAGATTTTTCTTGTAGAATCCTATATAGCAGCAATTCCTGACTCTTATAAAACCCAAATTCTAATTAAGTTAAGAAACAAGTCCCATTAATGAGAATTAAATCCTCCTTCACTTTGATATGCACACGCTCAGGAGGGTGTACCTAACTTGATTCACTAATCCTCATTAAATTAAGTGGATTAACTTCTCACAATGATTTTCTCCTACCTTTTACTATAAAAGTGATAACAAATCCTAGAAATGCTAACAATCAGCTTTATGCAGAGCTTCACAAGTCAGACTATGAACTTGATAAGAGAAAAGACAAGTGAAATAAGGATTATCATCTTTCTTATTTTTGAGTTCCAGACTCGGGAAAGGCTAACCTATTAACTTCCCTAAAGATGTAGTTTTCAAAAGACGGGCTTAAAAAATGAAAATGACAATAGTTTGTATATGGATTTGATGGGAACCACACAACCTAACACATCAGACCAGTGCCTTATCCAATGGGCATAGAGTCATTCAATATGTAAAGACCTTTAACATCAAAGATACATCAAATGCAAATCATGTAAATGATCACTGAATTAGACTATGCCTTACATAATCCATTCATACTTCTCAAAAAAGTAGAAATAACTATCAAATCTATTTCAATCTCCTACTCATTGAAACTATCTTAAGGATTTAATTCTCTCCTTGAAAGAAACCTTAATATAGTTCGACACTCTCCCTTACAAAGTGATGAACTGGAATGTCCTTAACAACCAATCCAAATGAGTATAAAAACTGGAAATTGAGATAACTATTCATTCAAATCATGCAAATAACGGGAAAATATAGACATATACTGATATTAAATCATCAAGTACATATGAAATCAGAGCCAAAGAGACCACTGATAAACTTGATCAAAATATGCAAAACTAGCTTTTGTGGCATGAAATTCCCATACCTACAAAATGATCCTGGAAATCCTTTTATAGAAACAAGGACTGAAATGAGCTTCAGATTCATTTAGGGTTAGGGATAAAACTACTAAAGTATTACATGATAGAGAAAATTAATTTATCATAACAACTAAGCATCTCTGTCATCTTTTACAAAACATTCTTTTGAAACATTCTGTTGGGAAGAAAATATGATTTAGCCGCCATCTACCTTGGGAAGCTAAAGAACCATACCCTACAAAAGGAATAATGGATGGAATTTCTTCTCTATATTAATTATTTTGGGAACTTTAACCCTTCAGATTTGTAGAAAGTCAACTACGTTTTGGGAAAACTCATGTTCTTGAAAATCTGATCAAATTTGCATTATAAAACTCTAAAATAGCTCCCCATTTATAGCGAAGAATAGAATAGGATAAGCCCAAGGTTTAAATACTATTTTATAGGCTAACAAAAACCCTAAGAAGATAATATATGTAATAAATTTCTTCAGAACCACCAATCTTTCCTCCATACTGTATCCAACATCTGTAAAAATACGGCACAGCAGATTAGATTTACCCATCAAACTCTCTGCAGCAAGATGACACAGATCACCACTTGAAACCCCTGAGAAACGCTTTTAAAATTTTGAAAAATAGTTTTTACAGCTACATCTGGCACAAAATTATCCATCTCAACTCTAAACTAACCTTTCTTAGCCATAATAAAATTTGGAGATTCAGCGACTGTGTGAAACTCGAAGTCACTGAATATTTTTCCTAACTCAAGTTACATTATGAGATCACGCACAATCCATCAAATCATGTCAAAAATATAACACAATCAACGACCTTCCCTGAATCTCTGGATAAACCTATACTTCATCTTACTTAACCTTCAAAACTAACCATTCTTAAAATCTGGTCCATTGCGAGATCACGCAACTAAAGAGATCTCCAAGTCATGAGATCATTCCTCAAACCTTGAGTTTGTTCTGATATTTCACGCCAAGCACACAATCATGATCCACATCAATGAACCGTGTTGAATCTCAGAATATATTTGTACTTACCCAATTATTTCTAAGATTACAAGACAACCACAAGATCAACATTATATCAACGGTTCTCGCATAATATTGAGATCTTTAACTTAACCTTGAATCCATCTGGAGATCTCGTGACCAAAGAGAAAAATTAAACCTATCCTGACCTCGGGTCTATCTTGAGATTATGTGACTAAACTAAGTCTCAATGTCACGAAAAGAAAATCTTGACTCATGGTTTTCTCAACAATTATGTGCAAGCCATAGGATCGACATCAAGATCAAAAGAGCATATTCCATTCTATTTAGAGATTACGCGACAAGGCAAAAACCAATAAAAGGAATATTCTTCGACCAAGAACATGACAAAATGAAAACTTAAGTGGTTCAAAAAATGTAATGATAAATTATAAACAAGACATGAAGGGTTTAGGACTTTTTTTTAACCAACGGCTATAAATTTGAAACTAGGGTTCAAGACTTTGCAAGACATAGCAGGATTTTTTCATCATTTAAAGTAGATTTTTCACAGAGACCTAGGGTTTCAGTTCAAAGATCAATGGATCTATGAACTTGACAAAATATGACCAATAGTGGCTCTAAATGAGGATGCTTTATTAGTATATCAAGTCAAGAATCCAGATCTATGGGGAAAAGCAAACCACAACAACGCACAGCTCTGCAGAAAAACTCTTGAGTATATACAAATGTACAACCTATAGCAAAATAGCACACCTAAAACCAACTACCTATATACATGACTATTGTGCATGGAAAATTTCAATTAAATAAATGTTTTAGGAATTGTCCATGTACTAGCAATTCCAATACCTCATCATCCAAATTCTTAAGAAATACGAATCCTTACCATGTGTCTGATGAATGATATAAGGCCCTAACCACTAGGATTCAAACTTTTTATGTTTCCCTTTATCTTCAGCCTTAGCATTCCACTGTAATACCATGTCATCTGGCTGAAAATTTCTATTATTATCTCATTGGTCAAACATATATTTCATTTTTTGTTGTCTCTTCAAGTTTTTATGTTGTCCTTCTCTTTTGATTTCATCCAATTCAAGTAACTGGATCATTTTGTTATGCATAGCATCACTTACTTCAAGACCTTCTTCCTCAATAAATTTATAAATAGGAAGTAAATTATTCAATGGTATCTTGGCCTGCATACCATACACTAATTCAAAAGGGGAGTTTTCAGTATCCTTTTTCACAGTTACTCTATCAGCCCATAAGACTAATTTCAACTTAGAATACCAAGCTCTTTTATTTGTTGTTAAGGTTTTCTTTAAAATATACAGATCACTCTTATTACTAGATTCTGCTTGTCCATTAGCTTGGGGATGATATGGAGAATAATATGACATCATAATTGCATATTCATCATAGAAATCCTTAAATTCTTCTGACCTAAAATACATAGAATTATCCATTATCAATTTTATAGGGATACCAAATCTGGTCAAAACATTTTCCATCAAAAAATCAATGACCACCTTACTAGTTGCCTTCTTAGTAGGAATTTCCTCTATCCATTTTGTGAAGTAATCTGTGGCAACCAATATACAACTATGTCCTCCACCATTATTTTCTGAAAAACTCCCCAATGAAATCAATCCCCCACATGTCAAAAGGTGCCTTAACAACTACTGGATTTAGCAACAAAGCACCAAAATACTTTAGCTTGGAAGTAAAAATATGACATGCTTCACACTTTCATACAAACTTGAAGGAGTTATTAAATAAATAGGGCCAAAAATAGCCAGCCCTCGTGATCTTATGAGCAGTAGTTTTGGAAGAGTAATGTCCACCATACTCACTAGCATGCATTTCTTTTAGGACCTTTTCAGCTTGCCCCTCATCTAGGCATAACAAAAGTACACCATTTTTGTCTTTCCAATATAAATCTCCTTGTACTAATGTGTATCTTTGAGCTTTCAACCTAAGGGTTCTTTTCTGATTATCAGTCATAATCTCAAGGCACTTGGCATTTTTGAGGTAGTACATGATATAAACATAATAGGGATGTCTTTCAATACTAGTCACTATCGAATCTTGTGCTTCTACATTATTTACCTAAACCAAATCCATATTCTCTTCTATGATTAACTCTACTATGCCAAGTCCTCTTACTAATTTGGTTATATGGATTTCCAAATTAAATTATTGAATCTTATTTATCCATTTGCATCGCTTTCCAATAACCTTTGATTGAGTAAGAATGTCCTTGATTGCTGCATGAGGTACATAAGCAATCACTTTTGCACAAAAAAAATAAGGTTTGAATGACTTCACAACTTTAACCAGGGCATATGCTTCTTTTTCCATCATCTCATAGTTCAACTCTGCAACTTGGAGTGATTTACTGAAAAATGCAATGGGGTGTTCATAACCCTCCTCATCCTTTTGTAGTAACACAGTGGCAATTGTATGAAAAGATGTAAAATAAAATAATGAAAATGGCCTACTGTAATCAAGAGACCTTAAAACAGGTACTTCTTGAACTGCCTTTTTGATCTTTTCAAAAGCAAATTGTGCTTCTTCATCCCACTTAAACTTTGCATTCTTCTTCAACAATTTAATTATAGGCCTAACAATTTCTACAAAGTTAGCAATAAACCTCCTCACAAAATTAATCTTTCCTAAAAAAGATTGTACTCCTTTGACATTCTTTAGAGCAATGACCTTCTAAATTGCTTCTATCCTCTCTGGGTTAATTCTTACTCCCTCCTTTGACACAATGTGTCCTCATAACTTTCCTTCTATCACTGTAAATTGACATTTCTTAGCATTCAAAGAAACGCCATTTGTAAAATCCTTATTAAAAATCTTTTCTAAATGCCCACAATGGTCCTCTACTTTCTTAGAATATGTTGTCAAGTGATCTTGATAAATCACCATAAATAAATCAATAAATACTTTAAATGCAACATCCATATCTCTCTGGAATGTTGCCCCTGCATTTATAAGACCAAAGGGAATCCTAATATACACATATGTTCCCCATGGAGTAGTGAATGCAATTTTAAATTTCTCTAATTCCTTTACTAATACCTAGTTGTAGCCTGTAAAACCATCCATCATTAACAATAAATCACAACTAGTAACTTTGTGCAACATTGCCTCCATGTTAGGAAAAGAATAATTATCCTTTAAAGATGCAATATTCAAGTTCCTAAAATCAACACAAAGCCTTATATCACCATTCTTTTTCTTCACTGAGACCAAATTAGAGACCCAAGTTGAATGTCTTATGGGTTGAATAATCCATGCATCCCTCAACCTCATCAATTCTTGTTGTATTTTGGGGGCCAATAAGGGGTTGATTGGTCTCTTCTTTTTCCTAAATGCCTTGGCATCTGGATTAGTGGGATTTCATGTTGGAAAAGGTCCTCCCTATAGGCTTTTAGGTCCTCATATGACCAGGAAAACACATGCTTGTGTTTGCTTAACAATTTTATCATATTTTCCCTAACATGGGATTCTAACCTCCTTCCAATATATACTATTTGAGGTGTTGTTTCTGATCCTAAATTTACTTCCTCCGAATCCTCAATTTTAGCACTACTCTTTTTTTTTATAAATGATCATCTTGATTACTGAACAATGATTATAGTTCTATCATCCCCTTAGGAATCTGATTAGAACTCAACTGGACAGCCTCATTTCCCAAAACAATATCCTTTCCATCAATTACCTCAACTAAAGAATTACAATCTACGTGTTGGCCTTCATAATGGTCAAGGCACTGAATAAACCTGAGAATATCCTGATCATCCTCAAAAACTTTCCAGTTGTAAACATTATCAAGGACAACTGATCTAGTCTTAACTTCAAAAATTGATACCCCACTCAAAGTCAAATCACCATTATTTAAAGCAACATTAGCTAGAAAATCAACCATGATTCTTTTTGACCTTTCTATCCATTCAATGTTAAAGGCATCAAATAATTCAATCTGATCCCAAATAGCATGCATGTACATTTTTATCTATCATTGTTTACAACATACTTGGATCTAACTTGTGCTACTACTAGCTCATAATCCCCATAAAATTTTAAATATTTGATACCATGCCTAGTCTCAATATTTAATCGCATAAACAAGGCTTCATATTCAGCAATCTTATTTGTACACTGAAAAGTTAACAAGAAAGAGTATTTGAATGTAGTACCTGATGGAGAAATAAGTAGAACACCATCTCCTGATCCCTCTTTGGAACAAGCTCCATCAAAGTACATTTTCCATAGGCCACCTTGTTGTGTGTTCAGCTCTTCAATTAATGGATCAGTATTTTTGCATTACGGTAAGATCTTCTCTATTCTGATGTTTTCCATGTCTACATCCACACAAAAATTAAGCATGTTATCTTGCACCTTCTCAATAGTCACTATCTCTCGAGGTTCTCTATACAATTTTACTGCATTCCCATTCACTGGGATTGTTGCATAAGATAAGTCCAATTGGACATGTCCTCCAACTGTTGTAGCCCACTGTCTAGATAATAGCATACCATAATAGGGTTGGGTATCTACAACAACTACATCCATTTTGTAATTTTCCTCAGGAAAGACAACCATCTTAACTTTTACTCCTTTCAGAGTTCCTACCATAGGGACTTCTCTATTATCCATGGTATAACACCTTCCATAGCAAGTATCAACATTCATACCCAATTATTTCATTACACCATATGGCATGACATTTGTAGCAGCACTAGAATCAATCATACAATATTTTACAATTTTGTTGTTAATCAAAAAGGTTACATAAAAAGGGTCTACTTGAGAGGGATCTTGGGTAATCATATTACCAACATATAAGATAGGTGTTTATGTCTCATGACTAACACACTTCATTTTTTTCTCCCTTGCATTATCAAAAGGGTCATCAACTATCCCTTTAAAAAATGACATTACAGTATCCCTATGTTCCTTTATTTTTAACATTTCAATCAAAGGAACTAACACTTTCATTTGCATAAGAGCATGTTTCATATTAAATGCAGGCAATCTGAAAAAAATGTCATTTGTGCTCTTACCTTTGTTCCCTTTGTCAGTAACAACTTTCTTATCAATTTTTTCTTCCTCCTTTTCTCCTTGGGTAGAAGAAAAATATCTTTGTTTTGTACCTTCCTTCTTTGTGTGTGATATTTGGTACCTGTTAGATGGACACAAACACTTCAATAGATCATTGTTTTAGTAACTTAGGGTTAGTGAAAAACATGAAAAACATAGGAAACCCGCTAAAATCGATCTATTGCCTTCTAACTAGAAAGAGTGTGATGAGTTGCATATCAGCCCTCAGAATATGCTCCAAATCAGTGACCAATACTATCCTAGCATGAAGGATTTTAATTGAAAGTAAACTAAATGATGGAATAAGCATGCAAACTAGCTCTAAATGATGAAATAGAAGTAACAAGCTAGCATGTAATAATATGAAATGTAATTCTATGAGTATTCTAGCAGCATAACAATGCAATTTTGATCTAAGATGAAGGCTTATGTGCTCTCAAAACATGCTCCTATTTATAGAAGAAATGGGAGAGAGAGGGGATACAAGGTTCAT
>MU226340.1:559441-572647 GCA_018584345.1 Thuja plicata | reverse complement strand
ACAAATGAACCAGTGCACAAGTGCAAAACTGAGAAAACACCTCTGGAAGGGGATGAATAAACAGGGTCGAAACTCATCACAGGGACCTGAAACCTGACACATAGAGAGTATGCAATGTGTACAACAATATTTTAGGCTCAGATTTTCATAACACTTATCCAATTTCAAGATATTCAATCCCGAAGTAGCCCTTCTCGGCGATTTCTACACTTGGCAATTTTCTGATTTTGAGACCCCCTAGGAACAAACTGATGAAAACCCATTTGAGCATGCAACTTTAGGACTCGGAATAAATCACTGAAGCATATGAAAGGAAATGGACAAATGAATTTTACGAAACCACCCAGAAAACACCTGGTTCCCACATGCATCTTGAAAGCAAAATAGTACAAATGCATGCTAATGTGTCCCATTCCTCACAAATTTTTTAGAGTGCCAACAAGGAGAACATGTGCACAATAAGGTCTTCAAGCACAAACACTTGTAAGTTTGGTTCCCTCATAATGTGCATATTCTTTTATTTTGAAGAATATTTTCCTTCCATAGGAAAAGTGGTATGGGACACAAGTAGACCCATAATTATTCAGATAGGTGAATTCATAGAATCACTAGGAATAAATTTTGATAATGTTATGCATGAGTATTTCAAAAGCATAAAGGAAATGCTGCAAGCAAGAACTAGAATTCCAGAAATTCTGATAGAGGAACACCAAGAAGACATATGTTTCATGGTAGATACTGATTTCACATACATCCAAGCAGTAGTACCAAGGAAATCATGGCTTTCAAAACTAGAATATGAAATCGAAATAGGATTAGCCAATGAGTGCATTGAGGCACTATTAAATGAACCAGTAGACAACAAGATACTAAGATTTGGTACCTATAACAAGGCCAAACAGAAGATTAAAACAAATCTTGTTGTCAAGAAGGTTGTAAAATAGTCAAAAAGAATGGTGAAGAATTTGAAAAAGAACTTGAACATATCTTCTGAATGAGAAGAAGAAAGAGAAGGTGAAGAGGAACAAGAGGGTAAGGAGGAACTCACCAAGGACCAGCTTCCCATCAGTGATATAGTAGAGAAAAATGAATCAGAGGAAGAGAAGTCTGATTCACCACCTCCTCCTCCACCTAAGAAGTCAAGAACAAGGAGTCAAACAGCACAGGATGCAACTCCTTCTCAAATGGTAAAAGGAAAGGTGTATAAAAGGAAACCTAACACACCAAAGACAAAACTACCAGTTAGGGCACCTACCAAAAGGAGGAAATTTATTTAGACAAATGAGAATTTAGAAGACTCATCTATGGATGAACCTGATGCTACAAAACAAGCAAAGGAAATAGCAAAGGTTACATCACCCACTAAAGACATTGATGAAATATGTAAGTATATTTCTGAGGATGCATCTCTTGGACATCCTAAGATTAGGAAATGGTTAAGATGGGATTCTATAGAACAAAATAAGATTGAAGATGCACTTATTGCTAAGATGCGCAGACACTACTATATCCCACTACAGTTCACTACACATGATGTACCACATGGACTATTAATTAGAATATCTTCTAGATTCACTTTTTCACTTCATGAGGAGAAAAGGATAAGAGAACAAGTATTGGTTTCTCTTATGCCTCCTGAATCAAAAAGAGAAGAAATCAATGAAATCATGGAGAAGCATGCAAAAAGTTTCTCACCCAAGATGAGAGCTTATAAATTTCTTGAAGAGAAGCTTATAGAGCTAGAACAAGAAACCCATGATACATGGAGTAAGATACTCAATCCTAGTGAGAAGAGCAGTTATGAGAAGGAAACCTCAATTAGAGAGATAACTCAACAGTTGGGTTAGACAGTGAAGAAGTTACCAAAGAAGAATTGTCTATAAAAGGTAACTTAACTGATGATATAAATGATGAATCTTGGCTAGACAACATTGTCAATGACACCAAAGGACAAGACCCTGCAAAAGAAATTCAAAAATATGAAGACATAAATGCTACAAAGGGCAATACCGATGGACAAGATACAACTATTGACACTGCAACAGTCAATACATCTACAAACATGAATATTTTAATAGATGTTATTGATATTCAGTCAAGTCAGGACAAATAATCTAATAAAGATGATAATATACCCAAGGATATGGATACAAATGATAACACGGTTGTATCAAACACTCAAAAGGATACAGATACAAAAATGAAGGATACAACCGACAATCAGCAAGAAGTGCCAAAAGAACAAGACAAAGAAGATGATAATAAAATAGAGGATACAATGAGAAAGGGTGAAGAAAAGGATAAAAGTGAAGGTGTCAAGCAGGATGAAGGCATAAAACTTAAATAAGATACATCTGTTGATACACCCAAGGTAAATGAGGAGACGTCTTCACCAAACCTGCCAGTGGACTCAGAACAGGTACAAAAGGATGCCTCATCTTCTCGACCCTCACCTACAAAATCAACCCAATCTCATGCTTTATAGATGGTATTACATCAAACTGCCACACAGCCAAAGAAGAAGAAGAAGAAAACAGTAAAGAAAGACATCTTGGCTGTTACACTGGATGAAGTTATAGAAGTTCCAAACTGGGAGATTACCACTTTGGACAGTGATAAACTTCAAGAGTTTGGAGTACTTTGTCAAAGAAAATCCATTCAAAAGAAAATGATACAAGAACACAGGGAAACCATGGCACTTGGCAAGGCAAGAGATATTCTCCAACTTGTTCTTGAGCTAAAACTTGAAGCAAACACTACAGTTAAGGAACAAATTGTTGTTCTTACGAACGCAATCATAGAGCAAAATATAGATGCAGAACAAGCTATGGAAGAACAAGCAAAAAAGAATTATCAATACAAATTGATTGATAAAATCAGCCAAGAAGTGGAATTGAACAAGGTAAAGCTCTCTGAACTAACTGATCAATTAGAGCCAATGATTGCTGAAGCAATTACCTTAGTTCAAAAGATGTGCACGCTTGAAAACTTTAAAAAAGAAAATAGTGACAAGCTAGCAGAGATAGATTCCAATGTCACAGCAAGTGCACAAAGCCTAACCTCACATGCAGACAGTATAAAGGCGCATCATGACAAGGTCATAGAGGCTAACATGCTAAGGAAAGAAATATGGGATGCTGAAACACAACTAAGAGGTGAGATTACTGAGCTACAGGCACACATTCTGCCTAATCTTACTATTCTACAGTAGCATATTTCTTATGCAAGGAATCTTATTGCAACCCTCGAGATGTCTGTAGTAGATAGCATTTACGATATACATATACGGATATCACTGGAGCACATGGCTCTAGAAATGCTAAAGGAGAAATGGGAAAAGATGATGGAGGAGATCAAGTCCTCACATTCCAATCTTTTTAACAAGTTGTAAGTACCTTTGCCTTTAGAATCAAAAAAGGAGGAATAAAAAGGAAAAGTATATTATATGTATAGATGGAACAGATATATATAAAGATAGTTATGTACAATATATATCAAAAAAAAGGGAAAGAAAAGTACATAAGGATATGTATATATACTTACACTTACCATCATATACATAGGGGGAGTCATTCAAATGACTAAGGAAGGAGTATACATAGGTGTACATACTAATACACTCAGTGTGTTGCACATATCAATGTTTTTGATACTAATGTCAAAGGGGGAGATTGATGACATTAATTTTGCCATTAGTACACTTAGTGAAAAACATTGACAGAGATCATCGGTACAAGCATTACCGATGGACTACAAGCATTACCAGCAAACAAGGAGCATACCTAACAGAGCACAGAGGTCATGAAAATTGCTAAGTATGGAATTGACCGACTAACACTGACAAGTGTTGCACCGACGAAGTGAACAAGACATCACCGACGGGTCAATAACATAACATTGAGAACATCACCGATGACACAGTTTTGAGAACAAAATCGAAAGAACAGAAAAGGCATACCCGATGACCATTTCAAGAAAGGAACACCGACGATAAATAAAACTAACCATCAAAACCGATAGTCAGTTAGAGAACCCGCAAATAGTGGATCTGAGTTTTACAGGTCAGATAAAGCAATGTAATTCTATTTATAGAGTTTTAATTTGTTTTAAATCATAACTTGAGGGTCAAGAAAGCTTTATGTAAATTTTTTAAAGCATCCTTATGGATCTAAAACATATCTAACTGAAGATCAAGGTCAAGTTGTAAACCTTGGATCTAGAGTTAACTTGTGAAGTGTGAATCAAGAATTGAGCCAAAATCTAGTATAAATAGATGTTCAAATCAATTGTGAATGATGAATTCATTGTTGTTGATAGCCACGAAGAGCATCTAAGGAGTAGAAGGCAAAATTCATGCAAAGTTTAGAAATAGATCACATCAGTTGTCAAGAACACACAGAGGCTACCGACGAGCAGATAAAGGTATTATTCAATCATGGAAGGATGATTACTTATACATATGAAGCTTTATTGGATCTGTATCAGCAATTAGAGATTGCATACATCATCATATCAAAGACTTATGTAGTTGCATTCTAACAAGTGCATCACATCTAAAATCCTTTTGTAGAAGGTGGACTTAACCGTTCTTTACAAATCTCTTAACAGAGTACACACTTAACAATGTTACTAAAGCTTCAAACGAAGTAGATATTAACAGGTCTCCACTGTAATACTCCTAACAGGGTAGGTCATCAGAAGTGACCAATTGTAAGCCTTAACCAGCCCATTCTTATCTACAGATAGTGAAGTCTTGTGGGTAACAATCCCCACTATAGTTTTTACTTCCTAAAAGGAGTTTTCTGCGATATCATATCTTGTGTTATGTTTTATCTATTTTCATGAATGTTTCTTTTATGGTTACATATTAAAGAACTTATGATATGATTGCATATACATAAAGAAAGATGAACAGTTAGATAAGATAATTTACAAATTCATGATTAAGGGTTAATGGGCTAACCAAGAAAAGTTTTAGAGGTACTGATTCACCCTTCCCCTCTCAGTACATCATTCCAATATAATTCCAATAGATGGTTATCTTACCAAGATTGGATTCAAGAAAGGAGCAACAGATTGCAACTTATTCATAAGAGAGACACCTGAAGGATTATTACTTGTTACCATATTTGTTGATGACATTATCTGTGGAGGTAATGACAAGCTTAGTGCAGAATTTGCAAAAGAAATGCAGAATAAATTTGAAATGAGCATGATTGATCCTATAAAATATTTTTTGGGATTGAATGTAAAGCAGACAGATAAAGGAATATTCATAAATCAGTCCATATATGTGAAGGAAATATTGAATACTTTCAAGATGGAAGACTGTAAGCCAGTATGCACTCCTACGATAACAGGAAGTAAGCTTTCTAAAGAGGATGATTCTACAACAGTTGACAAGACATTGTACAAGTCTATGATTATAAAACTTATATATCTTACTCAATCTAGACCAAACATATCTAATGTTGTTGGCATTGTTGGTAGATTTTCAGTTGAACCCAAGTAGAATCACCTAATAGAAATAAAGAGAATATTCAGATATCTAAAGGGAACTATAGACTATGGTTTATGGTATCCTAAATCAGAGAATGTACAACTTCATGTATATACAGATGCAGATTGGGTAGGTTGTATTGATGATAGGAAGAGTACTTTAGGAGGAGAAATATTTCTTGGAGATAGGTTGGTTTCTTGGATAAGCAAGAAGTAGAATTGTATCTCTCAGTCAACAGAAAAAGTTGAATATGTTGCAGTAGCATTGAATTGTTCAACAATGGTTTGGATCAAGCAGATGGTTAAAGATTTTGGTATTCAGGTTGATTATCCTATTGTTATTCACAGTGATAACACTAGCACTATCAACATGTCCAAAAACCCTATGATGCACGCAAAAACAAAACACATTGAGATCAAATACCATTTTCTTAGAGAAAAAGTTGCAGACAAAGAAGTAAAATTGGACTATGTGAGCACTAAAGAACAGTTGGCAGATATTTTCACAAAGCCTTTATCAAAAGATACTTTTGAGTATCTCAAGGAGAAGTTGGGAGTAATTCCCTTTCCTGAGTCTAATTAGATAAAGCAGTAAGTACATCAGTCCATGGTGACTGATGAGTGGTTGACTACTCTATTTCTGGAGTAGTACCTGTGCCTAATTTCTTATGGCACCCTTTGCCATTGATGTCAAAGGGGGAGTATGTAGTAAGGGGGAGCATATACTCTGGGGGAGTATATAATCTTGTAACTTAAAAACACAGATAGAGGAGCTGCAGCAGTATAGAGGAATCTTTGATGACGATATTGAGAAGATTGTAAAAAGAAAGAGGACACCATGTGTTGAAGATGTTTTTAAAATCATATGTTGTCATCAATGTCAAAGGGGGAGATTTGTTGGAGATTTACTTCTGGCAGCTAGATGATTGTATGTTTTTCATTGATGACAACATATAATATACAATAGTGTTCTCTATGTACTTATTATAAAAGTTATATTAACCCTTGTGTGGTTATATTCATGTTGTAGACATGTTGTTGATGCTTTGTTCATACACGCAGTATCAGATTTGATGTTTCTGTTAAGTTGTGTTAATATGTATCGACAGTTACATTTTTTGGAGAGTATCCGTTCAGAGCTGATGTATTTACCATGTTTCTTGAATTGTTCCTATCTTTAGGTTATGTGTGTGTATATTCATTATTAGTTATGAGTTAAAAAATTTTGGTTAAGAGCGCCTATCATGTTTCATCAAGATCATGTTGTTTGAGATAATTTGGTGGAGACGACTCAGTAAAGTGTCACGTCTATTCAGTTCATGTATTGTGGTCTTAATCTTGATTGCATGCTTAGTTAAGCCGACAAAGAAGTTGGTGAAGTGTTTCCCATAGTCGTCGTGAGCTTATACTTTAAAGAAGATACTTATCATATTTCATTTGTGAACGCTAAGTGTGAATGATAAGAAAAGAGACAGAAAAGGTACAGAGCAGAATATCAGTTAAGTTTCATTCATCAAGGATCTATGTGAAGAAGCAGTGGAAGATTATATTACATTGGAACTGATCAAGACAACAGGTCTACTCTATAGTTCATCATCAGATATAGTGCATATCTATTCTACAGAAGGTTGTAGCCTTCACCATTGAAGCAGTGAGCTTTTGGATAGTGAGTCCTCACCCTTAATAGGGTTATTTTTAAAAGACTCCTAACAGGGTCAGACCCTTAACCATGGTCACTATACTTATTTCATTGTAAAGAACAACTCCTAATAGGGTTGCAAGATCTTCTAAGAGGGATTATTATAAATAAGTATAGTTCATTATGGGTGCTAATTCCCAATGGGGTTTTCACCATTTGGTCTCCCCGTAACCAAATTGTGGTGTTGTCCATTGTGTTATCTGAATGTGCATTTACTTTATGGTATTCTGGAATTAATAAGAGAAAAGAATTAAATTATCTGATAACTGATTCACCCCCCCCCCCCNTCCCCCCCCCCCCCCCCCCCTCTCAGTTATCCTTTGGGACTATTCTAACAGACTTTTCAGCAGCATATAAGGTATGTCAAGATTTTCAAAATCACTTTCATAGCGAGCATTCTGAGTATACCCTTCAAGGTCTTTTATTTAAAGGAGACAACTCTATGTACCAAGAGGTTCAATGAGGGAAAACTTAGTGCAAGAGAAGCACAATGGTTCATTAAGTGTACATTTATGGTTGAATCAAACTCTAGAGTTGGTCAAGAGGTACTACTCTTGGCCAAAGATGAGTAGGGATATCCAGAGATATGTAGAGACTTGTATAGTCTGTCAAAAGAAAAAGGGATTTCGTCCAATGCAGGATTGTATCAACCCCTTCCAATCCCAAATAGACCTTGGGAATGCCTCAGCATGGATTTTGTAGTTGGACTTACAAAGACCAAGCAAGGAATGGATAGTATATTTATGATTTTGAATAGGTTAGCAAGATGGCTTACTTTGTGCCATGTAAAACCACACATGTTGCATGTTACATAGAAAATCTATTCTTTAGAGAAGTAGTAAGGATACATGGATTACCTTTGAGTATTGTATCAGGCAGGGACTCTAAGTTTATGAGTCATTTTTGGAAAATGTTGTGGCAGAAGCTTGGTACAAATCTTTCATTTAGCTCAACATATCATCCACGAACCAATGGTCAGACTGAAGTGATGAACCCAAGTTTAGGAAATCTACTGAGATGTCTCACAAAATAATAGGGAAAATCATGGGATCAGTTACTTGCTCAAGAAAATTTTTCCTATAATGACACAGTCAATAGATCCACTGGAAAGAGCCCTTTTGAAATAGTATATGGGATTCATCCCAGGGGTATATATGAACTCAGGGATCTTGGAAGAAATGTAGAAAAGAGTGGTTATGATAAATATTTTTCTCAATCCATTAAAGAAGACCATGAAACAGTGAATGAAGCATTGGTAGAGAGTACAACTCAGACCAAGCAAAAGGTGGATGCCAAGAAAAGAGATGTTCAGTTTCAAGTTGGAGATTTAGTCATGGTGCACCTCAACAAAGAAAGGCTGCAAAAAGGAGTTTTGAGTAAGCTTCAAATGAGGAAGATAGGACCTGGTACAATTATGGAAAATTATGGGTCTAATTCTTATAAAGTTGATCTTCCTGCAGACATAGGATTATCTCTAGTTTTTAATGTGGTAGATTTGGTGTCTTATAAAGGACCAATTCCAGAAGGAGGTCATGATCTAATAGCAGACATAAAAGATCTCAAAGCACTTAAACTTCTAGATGCGCCAAAATCGAAGGTAGAGAATATTCTGAATTCAAGAGTTTCCAATCAGACTAGAAGGAAGACCTACATGGAACATCTGATCAAATGGCACGGACAAGCTGATTCGGAGGCTACATGGGTGCAAGAGACCAACTTCAAGAAGTTAGGCATCGATCATGACTTGATCTAATCACTTGGAAGTTGATTTCTCTCGTTTGGGGGAGCATGGTGAAGGAGCACCTAGGTTAGAAAGAATTTTGGGTTTGAAATTTGTTTGTAAGGTGTTTTTTTCTACCACTTTTGTAATGACGGAGGTCAATTCGGTGAACAAACACCATAGTTGTTTAAGTTTTTTGTTTTTTAGTTTAGTATGTGTTGAGGTAGGTTGCAAACCCCTGGAAATCCAACCAAGGCTCTATCAACTGAGGAAGGTGAAATGGTGCTAAGATATAGTGCTTGCTTTACACTAGGGTTTGAGCAATTCTAGTGCCCAGGTTACACTATGTTGCTTGGTGATGTTGTTTAGACCGCTCGGTGATGTCACTCAGTGATGTCGTTCAGGTTACACTCATCGCTCGGGAATGTTTTCTTGGTGATAATTTATCAAGGTTGTTGACTGACGCTCAGTGTTGATGTTTTGTTTGTACCGATGCTCGACATTGATGCTCGGTAAAGTCAGCACTAATGCTTGGTAATGTCAGTTAATGACCCATAAATCATGTCTTTGTCTTTGATGACCAGCTAATTCAATTGTAATGGTTCATTATGTGTTTCCTTCTCTTCAATGGGTAGTTACACCTATTTGAAGTGATGGGAGGTTGCTTAATGATCTCCCATGCCTGCATTCATGAGGTTGGTGAAATTTTTTGGAGAGTGCGGGATATATATCTCGATGCATATTATTTCTAGAGGGCATGTATGTTTTTCATAAAGGTTGAAGAAAGTTAATAAAACTTGCAGAGTGTGTTTTTAGTCTATCTTTGAGTTTCATTGTCTATTTCAAGTACAAGTAGATTAGTTTGTTTGTTTTTTCAAGTTGTGAGTTCATGGCCTGGTTTGGGTAGTAATATTCTTCATGGCTCCTCAAGGTTCTTGAATCCATGGTGAGAACCATGTGTCTAGATAGAATTCGAGAAGAGCCCTTGTACATAGTTTTATCTTTTGTTTTTTTAGGAGAGGTGTTGGACATGAAAGTGGAGTTCTTACCCTAGGTGAGCTTGGTGATAGTCCGGTTAGGGATGAAAAGTGAAAGAAGATGTTGTGAGTGTATTGGCTGAATGAGTTGATTTAGCCAAGAGAATGAATCTACCCTTGTAGGTTCAGTGAGCATGGAGAGATAACTTGTTGGTGGGGAACTGGGTCTTGAGTGAGAGGTGAAGATCTTAGTGACTTCCCTTGGGTTAGGTTTTAGGATACCCTAAAAGGTCTTAGAAAGAGACCTTAGAGAAGAGTCAGGATGACTCTCTAGAAATAGACCCCGACTACCCATCATTCCTAAATTGGTTATTTTCGTTGTGTTGACTCTAGCTACATGGTTGGACCATCTCCATTGGGGAAACTCTGGCCATGACTGCACAAGGATTAAAATGACCCACGACTTTGGGTTTTTTTCATATATAAAGCTGCAAGTATCCGATATCAGATACTAAGAAAATAATATTTTATTGGGGTTGTGAATCAATATAAAGCAACAATATTATTAGTATTTTAAAATTATTATATATTATATTATATTATATAGTATAATATATGATATAATATTATATTATATTATATTTTAAATAATATATTATATGATATATAATAACTTATTATATTTATATCATATTATATATTATGTAATAAAATATTATTTTATATTAATATGATATATTATGATATATTATTTTATATGAGATTTCAAATGAGAATTGAGGCAAAATAAAATCCATAAAAAGGACGTTTCTAGGGGGAAAAATTACACGAATCTCAATGTAAATATAGTCTTGTACATGGAGCACTAATTCCATATGTTTATATGGTCAGAGCATAAATAAATTCTTTATCTATATTTTTAAGAAGATGCAGATCTCATGCAACCAGATAGATTACGATCAATGCAGGATTTTAAGTTTTCCAAGACTAATTTTATAATGAAAATGGTATGTGTTGTGTGGTAGATGCTTCAATGTATTATATATATATATATATATATATATATAATGTATATTAATTAATATTATTATAAAAAAGGATCTAGTATCGGATACCAATATTTTATTCATTTTGTATTTGATACCAAGCTAGCTTAAGTGTTTGTTTTGCCCAGTTGTACTAACACCCAAGCCTAGCAAAAAGTCAACATAGTTTTTTGCATTTTTAGGTGGATGAAAAATGGTTTTTTTTTACATCTCCACTTTTTGGCCCCCAGTGATCCTACACTAACCCTATTATATAAGAATATTCAAGAATCCATACAATACAACTCATGCACAAGGCCTTGCTACACTCTCATGCCTATTGTTTCTACTATAGTAAACAAGACCACCTAAACAATAGTCCACCAACATCTTCTATAAATTCTTTGAATCTCCTAGAGTCCTCTTTATTCAAAAAGATGTAAGGTGCTTTGAATTTTTGTATGTACTCATATATCATCCAATTGTGATCTCCTTGTTCTGAATTAGGAACTTATCCTCTAGTTTTAATGCTAAGTTAGGAACAAGTGCTTTATTTTATAGAAATAGATGGAGTTAGGAGCCTATAAGGGTATAGATACGTGCTTTTATTCCTCAAACACATAGACTAGTCCTATCGATATGAGGTAATCACTAAAAGATAAAGTGTATGAATTTATTTTGATAATCATATCTTCTCAAGATTAACAGTATTCCAAAAGTATACTATGATTTTATACTTTCAAACATACCACCTAGATAGCAAATAGATATCGTTTATTGCATGCATGTGAGTGAACCACACATTGATCTAGTGAATTGGACTAGTTATGCTAGGAGTATGTGGACTTGGAGACCAACTACATGCTAATCATTGATTTCCTCATTACCTTTTTGTCTCATGGATTGCACAGAAGATAATTTATAATGAATAATAGGTAGGTGGTAATTTGACACAACTCATAGTATGGTTTTGGCCAAATATTAATGTAGAAAAGGTATACATCACCCTGTTAGGATAAATAAAAACAATCATTGTAGTATGAGATGCACAAAATTATCTTCCCAATCATTTGATGGTATACTTGTGATGACATGTAACTAATTAAATGTTTGATAATATTAAGTTGAAGATAATGCAAGGCATTAAATCAATTAATGATTTGTATTGTCATTGATGTCAACTTGATATCATCTGTACGGTCATATACACAAATCCAAAGACTTTAGAGAACCAAAGGAATAAAGGTTATGCTTTCAGCAATACATAAAAGTCAAGTATTCACTAAGTGACAAACAACACCGATGGAGTGCACACCATCGGTAAAAGAAAAGAGGAATAGTCATAGTGATACCCGACGATCTAAAGATAGTGTTGCCCGACAAAACAAAACCACAAAATGCCCGATGAGCAAAGAAAAGAGTAACCCGATGGAAGAAAATATAGTGTTTCCCAATGGACAGAGATCACGAAGCTAACTAGAGTCTCACCGACGGAACTGTCAGTTGTCACCGACAACTAACTGCAAAGGTGACCAACGGAACAAAGAGTTCAAAAAATGACAAAATATCTAGCTGGCAGAGCTAAATAAGGACTTAACTGGTTGTCTACTTTGTTTTATTCAACTAGAGATAAGTGATTGATTTAAAGATGATTTGTACAGTTGGAAATAAGATATCTACGAGATAAATTAGGAGTTATGCTTTAAATCTAATTGGCATGATTGTTTTTCATGCCAAGAATCAAGAATCAACAAACAATGAATATCATGTCTATATAAGAGACAAGCTTAATTCATTTTTGCAATGCATGAAAAGGGGATTAAGGGGAGTGAATAGAAAGTGGATGCTGAAGAGAAACTAATGAATAAATACTTCATACAGTCTTGATCAATCAATTTGAAGGAGAGCTAAGTAATTCTGCAGACACTGATGAATAGTGAGCACATCATCACAGAGAAGAAAGTGTGGAGCACAAAGAATTGAATTGATACATTGATCAGAGAGGTAATGTACTTAAATAGATCTGAAAATCTGCAATTCAAAGTTGCATTAGAAACAGTTCATAGTATTTCAGTTTAACCATTGAAGCATCAAGTCTCTTAATAGAGTAGGACTTAACAGTGTTCTATATACTGAGGTACATCCCAAGGAGTGCCAAGAAGGTTGATTCATGAAAGTAGCATTGGATATGCCCGATGCCTATTGACAGTCTAAGAGAGAGGTTGATTCAAGGATGGCAGCATTAGATGCCCGATACTAAGTGACAACCTCTATGTATAAAATCCT
>MU226340.1:533746-553225 GCA_018584345.1 Thuja plicata | reverse complement strand
TCTCTTAACAGAGTAGGACTTAACAGTCTTCTATATATTGAGGTACATCCCAAGGAGTGCCAAAAAGGTTGATTCATGAAATTAGCATTGGATATGCCCGATGCCTATTGATAGTCTAAGAGAGAGGCTAATTCAAGGATGGTAGCATTAGATGCCCGATACTAAGTGACAACCTCTATGTATAAAATCATCTAACAAGGTCACACCTAACAGTGTGTTTGTAACCTTTAACAGGGTTGGCTCTTAATAGGGCTCACTTCAGAAGACTAAAACTTTGGGGTACCGATCTAATGCAATGGACATCAATGTCATTCTGCAAATCTGCATATCAATCTTTATTATCTTTCTAGACATTGACTAGAGGCTTACAATCTCTTATGATTCCATAATAATGATATCTAACTTCAGATTATAATACAATAACTTGATATACTAATATCAATCTAATATCGATCTCACCAAATCAATGTAGCAACTTTGCTATCAACTTCACATAACAATAGTATCGATCCAACATAATCTGCTATTAACATTGTCGAATCAAACTCATCAAAAACATTTTACCTTCATTGGTCATTGCATATCTTATGGTCTTTCACAGACCGGGTCTGAATGCATTTCCATGAGTTCACCACCTTTCCTCTTTCTTCAAAGGCCGATTACAAGATAAAAATCTTCAACTGGTTTTGCAAGTCCTTCAATTTGTCATAGCATGACATGCATGTGAGAACATGAGTTCTATGGATCTTTCATTGTCCAAAGTTGAAATTGCCACCATACAGCTAGTTCTAACTCGATGCGCACGTCATTGGAAAAAGCCACCACCTTTGCAAATCAATTACTAATTATCAATTATCAATTCTCTCTTGGGTCACCGACCAACAAGAGAGAATCTTTCCTAACTGGCCACCACCTTTTCAAGGGTTGATTCACCCATGCTATTGGTCATGATGCTCTTGGTGGTCGTTGTAGGAGCGATGCATGAAGACGGCTCCCAGTGTAAGAGTTCTGCAACGCGACCTCTTTCCCTTCGCGGGTCTCTTCCAGGCAACTATCAAAACATAGTCACTCACTTCCTCACGAGTGTAGATAGACTTACCAACTCTTTCCTGATTGAAATGATGTGATTCACAATCAAAATGTGAATGTGCAACTGTCCTTCGAAGGCCGTTATGGATTTAAAATCCATCCGCTGTCAACCAAAACTATTTCCTCATTCCATTTGGACTGTGGATAAACTAAAACACATGAACAATTTGATCATTTGTGCATTGATTATCGATAACTTAGAACTCAATGTATTACATCCTTTCACAAAATAAAAACAAAAGTCGATTACCATAAACTGAGAGATATCAAACATCCACATTGCAAATGAGATGGCACAGACAGATTTGAACATACCATATTATTGAATCTATCCAATATATTTAAAACAAAACTCAGTACATATATAATTCATATGATTACAAATACAAATGGCCATAAGGTATGAACGACTCTCTGGCTGGAAGCCAGAGAGTCGATTCTCTTTTTCTCTCTTCTATCGACTCCTCCTCTATATCTCTGTTCTTTGTTTACAATCTTGTCTCTTTAAGAAAATGTTTTGATGGTTTACAAACCGATCAACTACCTATTCGGTTACAATACCCATAATTATATATTTGGCACATCTTGTTAAATTATAAATTTAACAGTATTGTGCTTTTAAATACATTATATATATATATATATAAAAATGGGTTATATTTCAAAAATGGAAGAAAATGTTTGACTTCACATAAAATGTGATGAAATTAATGGTTCTATTGGTGCTCCTGCACCATACTTCCAAACTTAAAATGTTTCCATGTCACATGGAAACGTGTTGGTGAGAATCTACAAATAAATCTTTGCCTCTACCAGATCGATGCCACTACCGCTTCCTTTTTCACTGTCAACTAACTTCCATCTATAGGGTTATGTTGGTCGCCTGCAGGGTGCTTCTGTCATCACCCAGTCCACTCCTCCATGCTGCTACACACTTCTATCCCTCACTTGGGAGTTCCTTTATGCCTCTCTCCCCAAGACTGTTGGTGACACACAAGACCATCTCCCATGGCCTTTGGTATAAGGACCCAATCACTGGATTCCTATCCACCTCCTGCAGTTGAATGAACCGGCACCAATCTGAAACAAAAACTTCATAACAAGAAGAAAAATAATAACCACCATAATGCCTGGTGTAGATCCAATCTACACGCTCAGAATCTTCTAAGCTCTGATACCACTCTGATGCAATGGACATCGATGTCATTCTGCAAATCTGCATATCAATCTTTATTGTCTTCCTAGACATCGACTAGAGGCTTACAATCTCTTATGATTCCATAATAACGATATCTAACTTCAAATTATAATACAATAACCTGATATACTAATATCAATCTGATATCGATCTCACCAAATCAATGTAGCAACTTTGCTATCAACTTCACATAACAATAGTATCGATCCAACATAATCTCCTATTAACATTGTCGAATCAAACTCATCAAAAACATTTTACCTTCATTGGTCATTGCATATCTTATGGTCTTTCATAGACCGGGTCCGAATGCATTTCCATGAGTTCACCACCTTTCCTCTTTCTTTTAAGGCCGATTACAAGATAAAAATCTTCGACTGGTTTTGCAAGTCCTTTGATTTGTCATAGCATGACATGCATGTGAGAACATGAGTTCTATGGATCTTTCATGGTCTAAATTTGAAATTTCCACCATACGACTGGTTCTAACTCGATGCACACGTCATTGGAAAAAGTTGCCACCTTTGCAAATCGATTACTGATTATCAATTATTGATTCTCTCTTGGGTCACCGACCAACAAGAGAGAGTCTTTCTTAACTGGCCGCCACCTTTTCAAGGGCCGAGTCACCCACACTATTGGTCATGATGCTCTTGGTGGTCATTGTAGGAGCGATGCATGAAGACGGCTCCCAGTGCAAGAGTTCTGCAACGTGAACTCTTTCCCTTCGCGGGTCTCTTCCAGGCAACTATCAAAACATAGTCGCTCACTTCCTCGCGGGTGTAGACAGACTTACCAACTCTTTCCTGATTTGAAATCAAAATGTGAATGTGCAACTGTCCTTCAAAGGCTGTTATGGATTTAAAATCCATCCGCTATCAACCAAAACCATTTCCTCATTCCATTCAGACTGTGGATAAACTAAAACACATGAACAATTTGATCATTTGAGATTCGATTATCGATAACTTAGAACTCGATGTATTACATCCTTTCACAAAATGAAAACAGAAGTCGATTACCATAAACTAAGAGATATCAAACATCCACATTGCAAATGAGACGGCACAGACAGATTTGAACATACCATATTATTGAATCTGTCCAATATATTTAAAATAAAACTCAGTACATATATAATTCAGATGATTACAAATAAAAATGGCCATAAGGTATGAATGGCTCTCTGGCTGGAAGCCAGAGAGTCAATTCTCTTCTTCTCTCTTCTATCGACTCCTCCTCTATATCTTTGTTCTTTCTTTACAGTCTTGTCTATTTAAGACAATGTTTTGATGGTTTACAAACCAATCAACTACCTATTCGGTTACAATACCCATAATTATATATTTGGCACATCTTGTTAAATTATAAATTTAACAAGATTGTGCTTTTAAATACATTATATATATATATATATATTAAAATGGGTTATATTTCAGAAATGGAAGAAAATGTTTGACTTCACATAAAATGTGATGAAAGTAATGGTTCTATTGGTGCTCCTGCACCACGATCCTAGTGATTTTTTCCCTTAACAGGGTTTCCACGTTAAAATCCATGTGTTATGTGTGTATGATTCATTTCTTTACTGTTTTGTATCTTACATAATTCGTTCTGGATATATCGGTATACTCTGCATATTTACTGTCTTTTAGTAAATAGATGACTACTTATCGATAAGCATTAAGAAAAAGGTTTAATAGAGCAATCCGACAAGCAATAAATTGATATAAGTTATTCAAGGCATTCATCTTATAGGATAGAAGATAACTTGAGAAATAATTAGTGGTTAGAAGAGTTGAAGGGTTGATTTAAGGATTAATTTTTGAGGCCACTGATTCACCCCCCCACCCACCCCCCTCTCAGTTATTACTAACAACTTGACCTTATTCCATTGAGGACATACCCTTGGTGTATTATGAGATGCACCAAATCCTATTCCTAAGTATCTGCTAGTGCAAAATACCAGGGGAAGAAATGAGACCCAATATGTAGTGTGTAATTCATCAATATTCACTCTCTCTTAGATGAACTATAGACAAGAGATAGTTACCCACTATGTATGAGCCAGCCACTGATATTTTTCAACGCCTATATCAGCTAGTCACTATTGTCTTGGTGATTCATTTATGAGCTATAACTATTCTATTTGTGAAGAATGTTGTGCTAATCACTATGTATGTCATGTATGGTAAATTTATGCATATTTTCTACCTATGATGTTTATTAGCTAGTATTTTATGCATATGTGATGTACACTTGAAATAATCATATGTTTGTGATTCTTCATATGACCCCTATGTGTATCTATAATTTGGTAAAACTAATGATGATAATGATGGGTATGGACTCAACACTTGATGGTAGCTTATATATTTTATTGTGTTTGGACTAGGTTAATAGATTCACTTAATTAATAGTCATGGTTTAAAGAGAGGTTAAAGGTATCATAAAGATGAGAGAGTAAACCCCCCTTAGTGTGAATTAAAAAGCCTCTAACTTCCCACTAGAAGATACGTAGGCAAGGTCATGAAAAGAGAACCATGTAGGCTTAGGTCTGGATCTAAGGACAACCCTAAGTATGGAAGCTTAGTACTATCAACTGTAAGCATATATATTGAAAATTAGAGTTTTTTCAACCAAGGTGATGAAGGAGTTTTAAAATAACCACTTCTAGATTAATGGTAGATGATTTGTTGATCAAGTTAATGAATAATATTAAGTAAAAAACTAGTAGCAACTAAGGATAATTGTTAGAAATTTAACATCTCATCATAGCTACAAGGTGTTTTTGAATACTCTTCCAGAAGTTTCTTCTCGCCCTATCCTGAAACCTTGTCCTTGTTCTTTTGATGACCCATTTACTTTCACTTTGAATGCACTATTTGATCCTGATTAAACATGAATGTCCTTTTATCATGAATTGGTATTTTAAGTGATGCATATTTGAATATAAATTCAAAAAATAAATAAATATTAGTGCTTGCATTCCAATAAGGTGCTATTGTTACATGGATATGAATATATTCTATAGGTAATACATTCAAGGTATAATAATAAGTAACCAAAAATAAAAAGTATTAGTAAAGTAATATTTTCTATGGTTTGAGTAAATGAAACATTAAAAATATAATCTACTTAATATAAATACATGAAATAAAAAATGTATCTTTGGTGTATCTTATTAATCATGTCACAAAAACTTAATTAACTTGATTCCAAAAAATTAAATCAAATCTTCAAATATAATGTGTATAAACTAAGTATCTTTCCTTATACCCATCTCATTCCATTTCAAAATAAATAAATTAAAAATATATTTTCTAGAAATATTTAATTTTATGATATCCAAACTAAGATTGTTTCTTTCACTTAGTTATTCCACATAAGCTATTTTATACGAGGCAAAAATTTGGGAAAACATAGAAGTGAAAGAGGGATAACTAGATCTGGAGGATGAGGAAAGTGAATTTGATGATGAAGAAGGAAACACTTTGGAGGAAAGAATAATTCAGAAAAACTACTCTAAAATCAAGGTGTCAAACATCAAGCTTTAAGGTGAAAAGGGAAAATGGTCAAATAAGAAAAAGCTAGAATTGGTGGGCAATGCTAGGGATCAAAAGACTCTCAGAAAAAAGAAGGAAATTTTCCTTCTCAAGGAGCAATAAGGATCCTAACTTCAAATTTTAAGGGCTTACATGCACCCAACAAATGGCACATTACGAAGTGTTAAATTTAGCAAAGCAAGATTGATATGATCTTATTGTAAGAAACCAAGTGGAGCAATAAGTAGTCTAATAAGAGAAGGTTGAAGTAGAAGGGTAAAAGCACAAAGTTGTGTCACGTTTTAGGACCACTTATTAGCATAGCTAAATTTGAGTATTTCTATATAAAAATTAATTTTTGTCAAACATATGGTCTAGCTAGGTTCATTCTAGCTAAGCTAGATAAGTGGTTAAACTTTTCCAATTGGAAATGTCTATTAAATGCATCATTTATACCAATTACCAGAGAAATGAAATTATTTTAGAAAATGGATGTTTCAATAACCCCTACTCTTTTTAATGATATTTTTAAAAAATATGAAAAATATCCTTTTGTAGAGCTCAGAGTCAATATTATTGTCATATAACGTTTATAATATTTTGATTAGATCTAATATATTATAATTTCAAAATACAACAAGTAGGTATTTTAACATTCGAGAAGATGTTGATTCAAATAAATAAAAAAATAGTAAATCATATCAAAAAAATTAAATTTTATATTTAACACTAGAGGAGAGAGTCTTCTTCAAGAATATGTAATTTTTTTTTCTGAATGGTGTAAATTTGATAGGGAAAATTTGGAGGGAGATGAAAACTGTCGATTTCTGATAAGTTCAACTTTGAGAAGTTATAACGGAGAAAATATACATTGAAAACCAATCTTTCTTCTTTTTTACACTAGCTATACATTTTATCTATAATATATTTTGAAATCAGAGGAAAAATAGATTATTTGCATATACTTGTTTGGAGGGAACTAGACCCTAGATTTTCAGCAGTTTTCAGCAATGGAAAAATGGACTTCAAAAATTAAAAAACTATGTACATTCTTGTTCAAAAAATTTTAAAAAAATTATAGACATAAANTTAATCCATTTTTACACATTTCTTTAGTTTACATCATCCTCAAATTCTAAATACAAATGCCACCTTTTATGTCGTTAAAGTTGAACAGTTTGCATGTTGTGGTCCTTTTCCTTTGTAAAAGTGTGACATAGGTTTGTACTTTTACCCATAATGTGAAGGAGTTTTTGAGGGAACCATTAGGGTTTCTTAAGGAAACTTTTGAATCCTTTGAATCACGTGGTCATTCTAATTGAAACAAGCCAGTATTGGAAACTATCAAAGATGGTTTACATTCTAGGGAATGTGTAGTTTTTTGTTCAATTTGTATGGTCCAGTATCAACCTTAGAGAAAAGGGAGTTATGCAACCAAATATCTATTAGATTCCATACCTTGTTGTAATACAATATGGTCATGATAGGGGTTTTTAATTCTATTCTAAATAATAATAAAAAAATGGGTGGATTTAGGCAAATTTCACAAGTCTAGCTAGATTTCCAACAGTTTGTAGAGAATAATCACCTAACTAACATTCAACCTAAGAATGGAACTTTCACTTAGAATAATAGGAGGAAGGGATTAAAAACAATAGAAAAAAGGTTAGGTGGATTTTTTTCACAAAAGAGATTGGAAAAAATTCAAGATGATCCTAGAGGACACAATACTTTGTCTAATTGTCTCAGATCATTTCCTTGTGTAGCTTCAACTTCTCCCAAATACGGCCCTAGGATGGTGTCCCTTCAAATTTTAAAATTTTTAATTAAGGGGCCCAAATTTGAAGAACTAGATATTCATACAGTGGAATGAAGTTAAAATGGTAAACTACTAAAATATTATTCCCTCTCTAGGAAGCTCCACCACATAAAAAATAACTTGAAGGAATGGAATTATGAATACTTCAAATATGTATTTGTATAGAAAGATATAATTGAAAAATAATTGTCTAATCTAAATGAGAAAGTGATCAAGGAAGGGATTACTATAGAGGATTTCACTGAAGAAAAGAGGCTTAAGAGTAAAATTTTAGAGATCCTTGCCAGAGAAGAAATTTTTTGGTGATTAAAGTCAAGGGAAATCAAGATATAAGAAGGGGACAGAGATACCAAATTCTTGAACCATAAAATTGCAATCTCTAATAGACATAGAAACATGATTTGTGCAATTTAGAGGAAGATGGGGTGTTGAAAAGTATAGAGGATGAATTAAATAAAGAAGTACTACTCATCTTTGAGAATTTGTTGAAGTCAATTCTACAAAGAAGAAGAGAATACTAAGTAACATAGAAAAAAATGTGCAACCCAATTAGAATGTAGAGTTATATAAAACAGTTATAGAGGAGAAGTTTAAAAGGCCACTTTTCAACTTAATTAAAATAAAGTGTCATTATCTAGTGGATTTTCTATGGTCTTATTTCATAAATTTTGGGACATTATTAGCATGGATGTGCAAAAAGAAGTTGATAAATCAAGGAAAAAGAAGAAAATTTTAGGACCACTAAACCACACCATCTTGGCTCTCATTTTGAAGAAGTTAACCCTTCTAATATGTGATTACACTTGTTGATTTCCCTAGAGAGAGAGAGAGAGAGAGGTGAGCTACTAGAGAGAGGTTTTAATTTGTCAGAAGTAAGTATAAAAATTCTAGAAGAGGAGGGAGAACTAGATTTGGAGGATAAGTACTAATATCTTTTGGCATTTTTTTGATAGCTCACTTAGTTTGATATAGTGACTCAATTAACCATGCAGTCATATGGCATTTTAGATTTGAAATATATTGGCCAAAAATAGGATTGGATAAGAACTAGTATAAGACGCACTAAGGAAAGGGCACAAAAAGTGGTGTAAATTGTGCAAGGTTATAATTTATGAAACTACATAATAAAATAAAGTGCGGTGACAATTTATTTTCACAGTCAAAGTATGGTTTACCTATCTAAGAACCTGAATTTTCATGATAGGACAAAGCAAGTTGTTGTTTAGTATCATTTTTTTTAGAGATATGGTTGAGGATGGTAGGGTGAAGCTGGTAAAGGTAGATATTTTGAGGAATGTTGAGCATGCATTAACTAAGTTTGTGAACATAGAGAAGATCAAATGGTGTTCAGAGTTTATGGGCCTCATATGGCCCCTAGAAATTAATTTATGGCATACATAATCTCTTTGCTCTTGCAAGGCATTCAACAAGTAGGAAAAATGCTACAAAAATGGTATATCAATCCCACATTTATATAAATTTACTATTTATAACTTAAGATTACATTTGATAATGGATTGGTCCTAAATTTTCCCCAAATCTTTAGATGGGCTAGATAAGCATGCCAATAAATTTTCATTGCAAGATCATGTCTAGATTTGAGGATATTAAAGTTTTTGTATTTTAATTTGATAAAATAATTTTACATATTTAATTTTGAAGGGCTTAGAGGCTCCTTAATGGAATGAAATCGTCTATAACTTGAGTGGAAAGTTATAGCTTGATAGACCACATCATGATTTTTTTTATGCTTCAAATGGTTCATCAATCATACACCTGGTTCAAAAGTTATGTCCTCTAGGAATTGGGTCTCCTAAAATAATAAATATAAACACATGTTGGACATGTATAAATAAATTGTAAATGTGAGTTATACATATTTGTGTATATTTTGACACATCATAGAGAATATTTGATTGGAGATAAGATGGGCACCACTTTTTAGGTGGTTTTTATCCTATGTTTTTGTAATACCCTTTAATGGGTTCATGTATTGTATCTCCTATATATTAGGTTGTGTGTAAGATTCTAATAGATATTGAGTTACCTTTGGATCTTTGTTGGTGATACTCCTATAAGAAGGTTTTTTTTTTCACGTATATTTTATTTTTTGTTGATTTCTAAGTAATATATTTTGTGGCTTCTGTAGTGTGGGGTTTTATCTTGAAAGTGTTTTCCCCACATAAATCACTATGGTTGTGGTAATCATATTATATATGTTTATTTCTATTAATTTTAAATAAATAGTTTAAGGATCTAAGATATATTTTGCATAACTACATAAATCTCCTTATCAACTACCTTAGTCAAGATTGATGTGTTCCTTTGTCTCTCCTACTAGTAGCCTATACTAGAACACATAGTGCAACCCAATTTATAGACTAGGCCACATAGTATGGCATAGATTGCTGAATTCAATTTTTAAATGTCTATTCCAAGCTAATTTTATGGAAGATAGCTATTATATTATGGACTCATATACAAAATATAAAGAGTTGAATGAATTCACCTGATTATTTATCAACACTCTTAGACTATTAGATAAGCATTTACGAATAATATAGAAACAACGTGAGCAATTACAAGCATACTCAACTATACAATAGTAAAATAATAATTTATATGTCCTTAGGCATCTAATACATTTAATTTCTTGATATTTATGTGCAATTTAAACAATAAAGTATTAGGGGATTGAATTATTATTGAGGAAAACTATTCAAACGCTTTTGTGGAAATAGTCGTAATACCCACCTCTTAGTTTGCTTTTCAGTTTTGGATGCCGAACTCTTTTAGGTCTTTTCGTGTATGTGTGGATTTATTCAGATGGTTTAGATGATATTTATGTATTACATTTTAGTATGTTATTGATCCATTGTTAGTATGTTATATCTTCTGTGTATATGTGATTTATGGTTATTTAATGATGCTTATGTATATGTTGAGATTTCATTTCAATTATGGTTTTCTGATAATACTAACCCTAGATTTATATGCACATGAATCATTGTATGTTTTGCATTACTGTTTAATGTGCTTGGTATGGTATGGGACAGATTCATAGTTACTTGCTTTGGTGAGATCCACACAATAACCTAGTCTCAACCATTGTTTGTCATATTATATATGCATGTATGTTCGTCTTTGTGATGACAGGTTTGCAGGTACCAGGCTACGTCTTCCCTGAATTAATAGGAGAGAGTGTGCCCTATCGCAATAATCTCAATGGTAAGAGAGGGGAGATAGTATTCAGGTCCAAATCCTACCCTAAACCTAATTGTCCTAAGTATTGGACAAGTATCAGTTTGACTACCTTACCCGAATTCGTCTAGTTGACGTAAATTCGTGGACCCTATCCTTGTGTGTGTTTGAGTTGATTTTGTTAGTTTTAGTTGAATGCATTGATATTGTGTGTTATATCATGTTATTTATTTAATTGAATATAGTTGGAATTTATTATTAAATATAGGGTATTTAATTAATTGAAAATTAAATTAAATACCTATGTTTAATTAAAAAGTTAATTAAAGTGCAATGATTGAATATTAATATTTAATTGAAAATTAGAGTAAATATGCTTTTATGCTTTATTAAATAATTAAAAATTAAGTTGCATGGTTATTGTGATTTTAATATTTAATTTACTATTTTATTAATTACATGTGCATGATTTTGTTGAAAAAGTATTTTCAAACTCAAAGATTTCAACTTGATTTTAGGATTCAAAGTTGAGTTGTGGAATTAAAAGATATTTTAATTATTTAATTGTGATTTACTTTCAATTTCAAGGGGAGTCTTTTTAGGGATTGACTGAATGTGTTGTCATGAGGGTTTGCATAATTTGGGGAAATTGATTCTCTTTAGGAGAATTCTCCTCTCATTCTCTCATAACAGGTTTTGAAAGATTTTGGAGAGAGCTTGGTGTGTTTTGGGGCAATTGGAGAATTTGGGGATTTTGTGGTTGCATGTGTATTGAAGCTTTGTGTGAAATTCCTGGATTACTTGTGCTTCGATTCTTTGTGGTTTCATATCTGTGGTTGGATTCATTCTTGGAGGATTTGGGTTTTTACAATCTTCAAAGGCATTATTTACAGTTTCTTGCATTGGATCTAAGGTAGGGTTTGCAATCCATTTGTTGATTTTAGTTTTGCAATTATATGGATTCTTGTGTTTGAATAGTTGCATGTGTTTTCATTATGGTTAATGGGTGTTTATTTGAGTTTCTGTGATTTTGGGTATTTAGAAAACCCTTAAATCTGTTATTTTCATTATTTGTTATTACTTGGCATAACACAATTACGCTGTCCAAATTTCGTAGAAAAATTCCTCCTATAACTCCTAGAAAACGATAAATTAAATTGTCTATAGAGGAAGGAAAAATAATTCCGTTTAGAAATCAATTTGCTTTTGGAAAAGATTAATTGTTGAGAAACATTAAATAAAATATTCACCAGTCATTTAAAAAAATATGAGAAAAAGTCAAAAAGAAGAAAAGACAAAAGAAAGAAAGAAAATTCCCTTTTATTTCCATTTTTCAGAATTTAATTTTTTTTTTTAAAAAAAACTTTGATTGAAAAAAACAAATTTGAAAGAGGTTTTAAAAAAAAAAATTTCAAAAAAAAACACAAGTTTGATGGAGGTGGGGCCACCACCTCCCAACCCCCACGCGTTAGCTCTTAGCCATGCGCAGGCTATTTAAAAGCCAATGTCCCCCTAAGGAGTAGGGTGAGGGGACCACGTGGGGTCTCACCTCCCCCACGTACCCTCTACCCCATCCCTTTTGTTTTTATTGTACTTGTCGTAGGCAATATACTATTGCATTTGGTTGTGCACCATTCGTGAATTAGTTTTGCGCCAATGAACCAATCCTAAGTCACTATTTTTTGCTATTAGAATATTTCTAATGTTTAAATATTTATTTATGAATTAAATAAATGATATAAATTACTTATCTGCTTTATGATTGGTTTAATTGATTTGGTCTTATAGGACCCCTTTTTTCGGAGCTTCACCAAATTTGTTTTTCGGAAAATTTTTAACCATAGTTTGTAATATATAATTCATCTATCATTTAATTTATTTTGAAATTAGTTTTTTAATTTACATATATTTTTATGAGATACTCTATTTAATATTTTATTATTGTATTTTATTGTTTACAAATTTTAATTATAATTTATTTTAACAATATTATAATATATAATTATTATATATTTTAAAATATATAATGTATTATATTTTTAATATATATAAAAATGTTATAAATAATTATTAAAATTTCTAATATATAATATATTATTCTATTATATATAATATAAAAGTATTATATCATTTAATTTTTAATCTATAATAATTTTATTTTTGTAAATAATTATTAATTAAAATAAAATTAAAATTATATATATATATATATATATATATATATAATTACGATAAAATTTGTACTATGATTATTTTATTTTTATTTTCTTTTATTTTCATATCACTAAAACTTTAATATTAAATTTACATAAATATATATATATATATACAAATATATGAAAAAATTAATTGAAAAGACTTAATATTATTATCGCAATTTATTTTTATTTTCAATATATATAACTATAATTATATAATAAGTGTTAGTCATTACATATTTTTATTTTTATTAATATTTATAATAAAATTAGAATTAAATTTATAAATATAATTAATTACGGCAAGTGCACACCACTACGTGGCACTTGTTACATTATGCAATGGGTATGAGTTTGCTAATGTAGTTTTCTTTAAAAAGGTTAAAGTTATATTATAATGTTTTAAATGTAATTTTTAATTTTAGTTTTAAATTAAAATTATATTTGTTTTAAAATTAGTTTTTAATTAATGCTTTTATTAAATGTATTTTATTTACTATTATTTAAATATTAATTAATTTGATTTAAATTTTAGTTTTATTAATATGTTTGGATTTAGTTTAATTGATATTTTGGTTTAATTAAACTACATAATATTGTAGTTAATTAATAATTTTAAATGAGGAGGATTATTAATACTTTAATTTATTCATTTTCTTTTAAATGAGGAACGTTTTTTTTCAAACGTGGGATATGAGAGCTAGTTTGGAATATTATTTTTTGTTAATGATTATTACGTTAATGTTTTCATACTATTGTAATTATAGTCAAAATTAGTAATTATTTAAATAGGTTAATTTATATAGGTGGAATTTTATAAATTATCCTATAGTGTACTTAATGTGTACTTTTGTTTGAGATTTAACTATACTTTGTTACTAATTTTAAATTATAAATGAACTTGCATAATTAGGATGTTATAAATTTGTTTGTCCTACATTAACATTGAAATTGTTTTAATGTATTCTAAATATGAATTGATTACACCATGATGTGTTTTGGGTGCGTGATTAAATGAATTGTATATTCCTCTATGTTATCATGTTTCGGGTATCTGTTGGGTTAGATGACCCTTAGGACATAAATCCAGAGGTTATGGGGTTGTAATTTCTGCATATTATCTTATGTGATGTCAGTTCGTGTTTGGTGATGATGTCATGGTCCTGATTTATTATACCCAACCTGATTCAGTTATGATGTGCTTTATGGTCTTATGAGGGTAATGTGGTTATTGTTTGGTTATTAAGAACCTATGTGCTCCTGAATGAGCAGGATGCGTATTATGATTATATATATCTTCATGTGTTGATTATGAGCCTAGGTAGGTTAACTAAGTGTATAGAGAGGAAGTGGCTTGCAATGGGTCCAAGGCCCTAAGCGGTTACTAGGGTACCCCATTGGCAAATTATTTAATAAGTGATAATGCGAAACATTAAAGGGATTTAAAATGAACTAATAAGACGTCTGAGTCTCTACCCATGCCTTGAGTGTTGTCGCATGATAGGATGGGAGTTGGGATCCTTGTCTTCACGAAAGGATTACTGAGCCACATAGTGTCACTTGGAGGCCAGAGTCAAGAGGTACTACTAGGGTTACCTTGAAGGTTAGGCTTATATGATGACACTTCCCTATACACAGCTTAGGTTATCCTACGTTCGTCAGTTACCTCTGGTATTGTTTAGTGTTCCTTATTATGGTTTAGTGAACTTATAAGATCTTCCTATGCATTTGAGTATGATGTCTTGTATACCTTGGTGATTGTCTTCTTGTTGTATACCCCGTGTGTGTGGGCCTATTAATATCTCCTCAGCATGGTGGGAGTGGACCTTTGGTTCCATGTGGTCAGGTGGTAGTGATTCTTATTACCATTGAGATTCGGCGATTCTTCTTCATGCTTGGATGTTCCTTGTTGTAGTTTCTTTTAGTAATAACTAAGAGGGGGGATGAATTAGTGGCCTCAAAAATTTATCCTTTAATCACTAACCACAAATCAAATACATCTCAAATTATTAAGTCCCTACAAGATGCATGCCATGAAATACTTATAATAATTAACTGTCTGTCGGGTTACCTTGTCTGTCCTTATTCTCCTTGATAACTGATAACCAGTAAAACTATTTACCGATACTCAGTAAATATGCAGAGTATACCAATCAATCCAAAAATGCATATGTGAAATGTAAAACAGTAAAGTAATAAACCATACACACATAACACATGGATTTTAATGAGGAAACCCTGTTAAGGAAAAAACCACTGGGACCGGTACCCTAAATTTTCACTCTTCTGAAGTGAGCCCTGTTAGGAGCCAACCCTGTTAAAGGTTACAAACACACTGTTAGGTGTGACCTTGTTAGAGGATTTTATACATAGAGATTGTCACTCAGTATCGGGCTTCTATTTTCTACCATCCTTGAATCAGCCTCCTTCTTAGATTGTCAATAGGCTTTAGGAAAATCTTTCTACCATCCTTGAATCAACCTTCTTCTTAGGCTGTTAATGGGATTTATGTAATTTCAATGCTACTTTCATGAATCAACCTTTTTGGCACTTCTTGGGATGTACCTCAATATATAGAAGACTGTTAAGTCCTGCTCTGTTAAGAGACTTGATGCTTTAATGGTTAAACTGAAACACTATGACATGTTTTTAATGCAACTTGAATTGCAGATTTTCAAATCTATTTAAGTACATTACCTCTCTGATCAATGTATCAATTTAATTCTTTGTGCTCTACACTTTCTGCTATGTGATGCTGTGCTTCACTGTTCATCGGTGTCTGCAGAATTCTTTATCTCTCATTCAGCTTGATTGATCATGGACTGTATGAAGTTATCCTTCATCAGTTTCTCTTCAGCATCCTCTTTCTATTCACTCCCCTTCCCGTGTATTTGATTGTGGAAATGAATTACACTTGTCTCTTATATAGACATGATATTCCTTCATTCTTGATTCTTGGCATGAAAAAAAATCATGCCAATTTGATTTACAGCTTTAACTCCTGATTTATCTCATAGTTATCTTCTTACCAACTGTACAAATCTTCTTTAAATCAATTACTTAACTCTGGTCAAATAAAACAAATAAAAAAATCAGTTAAGTCTATCCTTAAGCTTTGCCAGCTAGATATTTTGTCATTTTCTAAACTCTCTGTTCTATCAGTCAACTCTGCAGTTAGTCATCGGTGATAACTACCAGTTCCGCTGGTGTGACTCCAGTCAGCTTTGGGATCTCTGTTCATTGGGCATCATTGGATTTTTCTTGTCGGGCAACTCTATCTTCAACTCGTCGGGCATCCTGTGATTTTTCTTTGTCAGGCAACACTATCTTCTGCTCATCGGGTATCACTGTGACTTTTTCTTTGCCTTTACCGATGGTGTGCACTCCGTTGGTGTTGTTTGTCACTTAGTGAATACATGACTTTTATTTATTGCTGAAAGCATAATCTCTATTCCATTGATTCTCTAAAGTCTTTGGCATTATGTACATGACCATATAGATGATATCTGATGACATGTAACTGATTGAATGTTTGATAATGTTAAGTTGAAGATGATGCAAGACATTAAATTAGTTAATGGTTTGTATTATCATTGATGTCAACTTGATATCATCTGTATGGGCATGTACATAATTCCAAAGACTTCAAAGAATCAATGGAACAAAGATTATGCTTTCATCAATGCATAAAGTCAAGTATTCACTAAGTGATAGACAACATCGACGGAGTGCACACCATCGGTAAAGACAGAGAAAAAGTCACAGTGAGAATTGATGAGCAAAAGACAGCATTGCCTGACGAGCTGAAAATAGAGTTGCCCAATGAGAAAGATCCAATGATTCCTGACGGACGAAGAGCCCAAAGCTAACTGAAGTTACACCGATGGAACTTGCAGTTGTCACCAACGACGAACTGCAGAATTGACCAATAGAATAGAGAGTTCAAAAAATGAAAAAATATCTAGCTGGCAGAGCTTAAGGATAGACTTAACTAGTTTTTTTATTTGTTTTATTCAACCACAGTTAAGTAATTGATTTAAAGAAGATTTATACAATTGGCAAGAAGATAACTATGAGATAAATCAGGAGTTAAAGTCGTAAATCAAATTGGATGGATTGTTTTTCACACCAAGAATCAAGAATCAAGAATTAAGGAATGTCATGTCTATATAAGAGAAAATCATAATTCATTTCTGCATGCAGTCAGATACACAGAAAGGGGAGTGAATAGAAAGCAGGATGCTGAAGAGAAACTAGTGAAGGATAAAATTCATACAGTCCTGATCAATCAAGCTAAGGGAGAGATAAAGAACTCTGCAGACACTGACAAATAGTGAAGCATGACATCATAGAGCAGAAAGTGTGGATCACAAAGGAATCGAATTGATACATTGATCAGAGAGGTATTGTACTTAAATAGATCTGAAAATCTACAATTCAAGCTGCATTAGAAATAGGTCATTGTGTTTCAGTTTAACCATTGAAGCATCAAGTCTCTTAACAAAGCAGGACTTAACAGTCTTCTATAATTGAGGTATATCCTAACAGATTACCAAAAAGTTTGATTCATGAAAGTAGCATTGGTCTTACCTAAAGCCTATTGACAGTCTAAGAAGGAGGCTGATTCAAGGATGGTAGTAAGATTAGCATAAAGCCTATTGAAAGTCTAAGAAGAAGGTTGATTCAAGGATGGTAGCGTAGATGCCAGACACTAAGTGACAACCTATATATAAAAATCCTCTAAAAAGGTTGCACTTAATAGTGTGTTTGTAACCTTTAACAGGGTTGGCTCCTAACAGGGCTTACTTCAGAAGAGTGAAAATTTGGGGTACCGGTCCCTGTGGTTTTTTCCCTTAACAGGGTTTCCACGTTAAAATCCATGTATTATGTGTGTATGGTTTATTACTTTATTGTTTTACATTTCACATATACATTTCTAGATTGATTGGTATACTCTGCATATTTACTGAGCATCGGTAAATAAGTTTTACTGCTTATCGGCAATCAAGGAGAATAAGGACAGACAAGGCAAACTGACAGACAGTTAATTATTTCAAAGTATTTTAAGGCATGCATCTTGTAGAGACTTAATAATATGAGGTGTATTGATTGGTGGATTAAATTTTAAAGGATAAATTATTTAGGTCACTGATTCACCCCCCTCTCAGTTATTACTAACAATTGGTATCAGAGTTTGTGTGCTTAGAAGGAAGGTTTCAATACCTAAGTAAAAGATCACAAGATGAACAGATGAGATGTGCGTAAGTTGAACAAAGACAACTTTGTTTCATGGCAAAGCAGGATAAGACTCCACTTATCAGGTATTGGCAATGATATTACTCAATACTTAGATACTGAATATGTGTTGCCTAAAGGACCATTGATAGTAGATCAATTGAGAGTGAAGCATGAGCATAACTACATGGTTTTAGATCTTTCTTCCCCACTCTCTGATGCTGAATTTGAAGATGTCAAAGATTGCAAAACTACAAAGACAATGTGGGACAAAGTGAAGCTTGTGCATGGAGGTGATTTGAATGTTCTGAGAGCCAAGGCAGAAAGCCTTAGAGGAAATTTTGATGATCTCAGAATGAAAGAAGGTGAAAACATCACGCAGTACAACATAAGAATAAAATATGTAGTCAATGTTATACAAGGTGTTGGAGGTACACTTGAAGAGGAAACAGTGGTAAGTAAAATCTTAAGAACCTTATTGCCTGTATATGCTATTAGAGTCTTTGCTATTAAAGAAATGAGAGAAGTAGTAAACAATATAGTTACTCTTGATAGCCTAATTGGTAGAGTGATTTCATTTGAGATGAATAACTTTGACAATAGTGTCTTACCAAGTTTAGAGACTGTATTTAATTCTTCTATGAAAATAAGCAAATCCAGTCAAAGACACTCATCTAGAAGAGACAGTGAAAGTGAAAGTGAAGAAGAAGATCTAGATGAAATAGAAGCACTCATGGCAAGAAGAATGTAGAGAGGCAAAGGTAAATACAAAGGCAAGTTACCACTTGTATGTTTTAATTGTAAATAAATTGGACACTTTGATGTAAGATGTCCTAACAGAAGAAAAAATGACAGAAGTGATAACAGATCTTTTGAGAAGAAATCTGACAGAGGTGATAACAAAGATTACAAAGGTTACCGATGATTAAAAAGAAATGATACCTGAGACTACATTGATAAAGGCAAGAAGGCTAGCTATCTAGCTTCTTGCAAAGATGAAGATACTGACACCGAACCGGATGATGACATTGAGATAGTATTTGTAGTTGTGAAGGATGATTCAGATAAAGATGAAAGGTATGAAGAAACTGCACTCATATCTAAGATTAGTAAGAATGATATCTAGATTATAGATAGTGGCTGCACTCACCATATGACCGGTGACAAAGAAAAGTTTAATACTTTTGAATACTA
>MU226340.1:497705-521297 GCA_018584345.1 Thuja plicata | reverse complement strand
TTTCTCCTTCTTTCATTCTGAGATCATCAAATTTTCCTCTAAGGCTTTCTTCCTTGGCTCTCAGAACATTTGTATCACCTCCATGTACAAGCTTCAGTTTGTCCCACATTTTCTTTGCAGTTTTGCAGTCCTTGACATCTTCAAATTTAGCATCAAAGAGTGAGGAAAGAAGCTCTATAACCATGCAGTTATGCTCATGCTTCTCTCTCAATTGATCTACTGTCAATACTCCTATAGGAAATGTAACAGGAAACACATATTACTCTAACAGGAAACACATATTTAGTATCTAAATATTGAGTAACATCATTACCAATACCTGATAAGTGGAGTCTTATCCTTCTTTTCCATGAAGCAAAGTTGTCTTTATTCAACTTGGGCACATCTCGTCTGTTCATCTTGTGATCTTTACTTAGGTCTTGAAACCTTCCTTCTAAGCACACAAGCTCTGATACCAATTGTTAATAATAAGTGAGAGGGGGGGTGAATCAGTGGCCTCAAAAATTTATCCTTTAATCACTAACTTCCAATCAAATACATCTCAGATTATTAAGTCCCTACAAGATGCATGCCATGAAATACTTATAATAATTAACTGTCTGTCGGTTTACCTTCTCTATCCTTATTCTCCTTGATAATCGGTAAGCAGTAAAACTATTTACCGATACTCAGTAAATATGCATAGTATACCAATCAATCCAGAAATGCAAATGTGAAATGTAAAATAGTAAAGTAATAAACCATACACACATAACACAGATTTTAATGTGGAAACCCTGTTAAAGGAAAAACCACTGGGACCGGTACCCCAAATTTTCACTATTTTAAAGTGAGCCCTATTAGGACCCAACCCTGTTAAAGGTTACAAACACATTTTTAGGTGTGACCTTGTTAGAGGATTTTATACATAGAGTTTTTCACTCAGTATCGGGCATCTATTTGCTACCATCCTTGAATCAGCCTCCTTCTTAGATTGTCAATAGACTTTAGGCAAATATTGCTACCATCCTTGAATCAAACTTCTTCTTAGGCTGTCAATAGGCTTTATGCAATTTCAATGCTACTTTCATGAATCAACCTTTTTGGCACTCCTTGGGATGTACCTCAATATATAGAAGACTATTAAGTCCTGCTCTGTTAAGAGACTTGATGCTTTAATGGTTAAATTGAAACACTATGACCTGTTTCTAATGCAACTTGAATTGTAGATTTTCAGATCTATTTAAGTACATTACCTCTCTGATCAATGTATCAATTCAATTCTTTGTGCTCCACACTTTTTTCTCTGTGATGTGCTTCACTGTTCGTCGGTGTCTGCAAAATTCTTTAGCTCTCCTTCAGCTTGATTGATCAGGATTGTATGAAGTTATCCTTCATTAGTTTCTCTTCAGCATCCTCTTTCTATTCACTACCCTTCCCGTGTATGTGATTGTGGAAATGAATTACACTTGTCTCTTATATAGACATGATATTCCTTCATTCTTGGTTCTTGGCGTGAAAAATAATCCAGCCAATTTGATTTACAGCTTTAACTCCTGATTTATCTCGTAGTTATCTTCTTGCCAACTGTACAAATCTTCTTTAAATCAATTACTTAACTCTGGTCAAATAAAACAACCAATTAAGTCTATCCTTAAGCTCTACCAGCTAGATATTTTGTCATTTTCTGAACTCTCTATTCTGTTGGTCAAATCTGCAGTTAGTCGTTGGTGGTAACTGCCAGTTACGTCAATGTGACTCCAGTCAGCTTCAGGATCTCCGTCCATTGGGCATCATTGGATTTTGCTCATCGAGCAACTCTATCTTCAACTCGTTGGGCATCCTGTGATTTTGCTTCATCAGGAAACACTATCTTCTACTCGTCGGGTATCACTGTGACTTTTTCTTTGCCTTTACCGATGGTGTGCACTCCTTCGGTGTTGTCTGTCACTTAGTGAATACTTGACCTTTATGTATTGCTTAAAGCATAATCTATGTTCCATTGATTCTTTGAAGTCTTTGGCATTATGTACATGACCGTACAGATGATATCAAGTTGACATTAATAAAAATAGAAACCATTAACTGATTTAATGTCTTGCATCATCTTCAACTTAACATTATCAAACATTCAATCAGTTACATGTCATCATTTTCATCTTCTAGTCTGTTGGAGACTTGTTTAGTTACATGAGTTGTGTACTTATACCATATGTGGATATTGGTTATCATCCTTTGGAGGATGCATTATAATTCTTTATTATGTATTATTACATACCCTGCGACTTGTGTAGTAGATGTTGATTACGTAGTGTATCTTTGGTATCAGATGTATATGTAATCTTTTATTATGAGATGTATGTTATTGGAATCAGGTGATATGTTCCTTATGTTAGTTCTTTATAATTGTTATTTGTAGATTATTATGCTTAAATAATTCTACGTCAAGGAACCCTTAAGGAATGTTATCTATGTTGTTTTGTACTTATGTGTATGTCATGTACTTCATTGTGTTGCTTCTGAATTTTTATCATTATTGTTTGTAAACATTTTTTAAAAAAAATATTCTGTAAACTTAGTGTCATGTTTAGGTTAAGTTCTCATGGGTTCCCTGGCGGGGCATTACAATAGTTGTCTTTGTAGAATTTTTATCCACTATGTGAGAAATACTATATAGAACATCAAAACCATGCTAATCACCGTGTATCAACTTGAATTTTCAATCAAGGGGATTTCCTCTCCAACCAAGTATTCTTGACTCGCACCTTGTTGAAGATTTTATGATTTCTTGTCAATCTTCATAAATTGTTTATTAGACACTTATTTTGAAGCATCATCCTTATAATAGGAAGCATGAGAGAAAGGATTTTTAGTAATGCTAGGTAGGATAGGTGGTGGATTAAGAGAAGATGACTCTGCCAAGCTCTTAGGAAGGAATAAGTTAACACTCAAGTCAAGCTCAACACCATTACTATTTAAACTATGGGAAGCCATATCTATACATTTTTTCTCACTAGAATAGAATATTAAAAAAATAGGTTATGGAGATCATAAAAAAAAAGTAAAAGATCCACCAATTTACACAATCTATAGTAGGAAATAAAGAAGGACAGCTAGTGTCAAGGATAAAGAATTAGTTTATGTTTAAAATGTCTTTAATTAATTGAAACAATCCATTGTAATTGTAGATAATGATAATATAATCGACTAATATATAAGACAAAATAATAGAAATAATTTCATTGAATAAGAAAGTGATAAAACTATATGATATAGAAATTATATGGCCAATTAGCCATCTTTTAAAGAAGTTTAAACTAACAAAATGACGATTAATCACCAAATACAAGAACATAAAAGATGATTTTTAGAATTTAATGTCTCTAAATATTTTTATTTGCTGAAATTACACTTAGATGTAAACATCAAAATTATAATTCATGCAAAAAATATTGGATTCACCAAAATGAAAGGTTGTAGAAACAGGATCGCTACCCGATAAATACAAATTAGGAACAGATTCATTTACTATTTTCAAATTGATTGGGGAAAAGTCAATTAGGATCAACTTTAGTCCTCTAGGAGTGCTAAGAATCGTAATTAGTTGTTCTTTTTTTGTGTTTGGATATGATTTGAATTGAAGATGCAGGAACATGATAAAATTAAGAAAAATTAACAATATTTAGCATAAATCGACATATGCAAATCAAAAAGTTAACACAAAAGGATAGATCTGGAAATAAGATGTAGAAAATATCCTATCACTAAAATTTAGTTTTGAAAGTGTCATTTAAGTGTGTTAGTCCCACCCTATTCCAAGCCATGTTTTGGTTTCTCTTTAGATAATTTTCTCAAAAATCCAACCAAAAGTGTTCATCAGATGTGCAAACTGACATATTCCTATGGTTTCATTGAATAAAAGTATGTATCTTTGTTTGAGTCTTCTCTACACAATTATGCAATTTTATTATATTGAATATGTAACTTGGACATATAAAAGAAGGAAAATTTGTGTGCTAGATATGGACATGCCTAATTCAAAGTCTTTTTTAGTGATTACACCTCCACTTCAACATTGTTTGATTAAATAGAGATTACCCCTAGTATGGTAGAGGTTGAAGACCTTAAATAAATGGTTAAATGGATGAATGTCACATTAATAGGAAACTCATTCCATTGAAGCCTCGCACAAAGATTGATATTTCTTGATTGGTGTTTATACATTTCTTCATCATGGAGGAATACATAACTTGATCATGCTTTCTAAACTTGAATGCGAGAATACTTGTATATAGATTTCTCCTCAGTTATCTTGAAGATGATTGATTGAATTTTCAATTGGTGCAATTATAGACTCAAATGATTTCAAGATGATGTTCAAATGAGAGAGGAATTTGTATTTATTCTAGAGAGATTGACCTTGGGGAGCTTTTGTCTACTATTCTAAATCCTAACCATTATGATTGCAAAATTGAGCAAAAACTAGCTAGACCATGGCACTAGGAGCCATAGTCTAGGAGGTCTATAGTATTAGGTGTCATGCTAAAGGAGGTATATTCTATTAGGTGATATGGTCTTGTCTATTATAGGCTAAAATTAGGGTGATTAAGCAAAGGTATATGCTACATTTATAAAAATGATTATGTAAAATAAGCCCAATCAAGCATGAATCAGAGGTGTGAGGTAAAATGGTCAAAGTGAGCCCGAGATAAGTGTGAAATTTAGAACGATACAATTCATGACACTATATATATCACTTTGATTTTTTCTATTTTTTTAAACAATAAATATTTATAATATTTTTTATGTGACCAAACAAAATAAAGCACACAAAATAATATTTATTTGGTGAAAAATGAAATTTTAGTACCTTGCACGGTTTGGAGATCATATAGCCTACCTAGGCAAAAACCAATTCCTAAAATATAACTTATTTGAAAATAGGAAAATTCATTTCTTGTGCTTCCTAAATCATTTTTTGGTGTCAAAATACTCTAAAAAATTAGGCCCTTATGGTATCAATCATCTTCAAAAATTTGTATATATTGTAAAATATAATAAAATTTAATAAAACAAAACCAATTTCGACTTTCTCTACTACCTTGATTCAATCATTTGGTTTAGGAAACCCTAATATACATAGTCTAGAAGGTTCTACAAGCCAAATTATAACTCTTAGATCAAAAAATGTGTGTTCACCCTTAGAGATTTGATACTATATAGGCAAAGATAGGTGACTCCATAACATCTACAAAATCATTACAAGATAAAAAAATATTTCTAAAATAGAAGATTACAAGAATAACTTGCATAATAAGGATGATTGATTGAATATGGTTGAATCTAAAACATAAAATGAGATTTCTTTCTTAAAAAGGAAATGTGTGATATATTATGAATAGTTAATATGGCACAACAATTAAAAGCATGATGAAAATATTAATTGTCTAGGAAACTAAAAGTATAAATGAAGTGAACATGGCCCTATTATAAATAACTTATAGAATGTCACCTATGACCTAAGTAAACTTAACATGTGAATAGGTCCCAACTTAAAAAAGAGAGTAGGAAGCAAAACAGAATATAGTGGATGGAAAACAACGCACCATCCCTGAGATATGTTCTCCAAGTCTTTAATATGAAAGTTATTTCTTGGAATATAAAGGGGCTTAACAGTCCCCATAAACAGGATGTTCTTAGGAACATGGTTAGAGATAGAAAACCTGATATCTTACTTATTCAAGAAACTAAAATTCATAAAGAAAAGCTGGAAAAAATGCATGTGTCTAAATATTATGGGAGTATAGAAGGTGATTCTGATGGTGCTTCAGGTGGCATTGGGATTTTTTGGAATAATAAAAATGTTGTGTGCAACTTAATTCTCAGTGAAAAGAACATTTTAGTGGTCAAGATTACCTTCCTTAAGGAGAACTTCAGCTGGAACCTAATCAATATATATGCCCCTAACACTAGAGGTGGTAGACAGAAGTATATGCAAAGATTGAAAGAAATCTATAATCTTTACCAAGAAACTAGATGGATGATCATGGGAGACTTTAATACTCCTCTTAAAAATGAGGAAAAAAAGGTTGGTATTACCTCCCAACTTGATAGCAAATCTGATCTGGTGGACTTTATCAATGAGGAAGCCTTATTAGATATTGACCTAGAAGGCATTGACTATACGTGGTCGAATAAATGTACAAGGAAGGATCTTATTCAGGTTAAACTGTATAGAGCCCTCTTAACCCATGATTGGCTTTCCAGGTACTTTTGTACTCTTTCTGATAAACTCCACATTGGTTCTGACCACTATCATATATCCTTAAATATTAATCAGATCAAGGGTAGAAAGAATATTCCCTTCAGATTTGAAAAAATGTGGCTAGCCCACCCTAATTTAAAAGAAAAGATTGAGGAATGGTGGAACTACAATATTGAAGGGGGAGCAATGTATAGAATGGCTAAGAAACTGAACACAATTAAAAGTAATCTAAAAAGATGAAATAAGGATGTGTTTGGGGATATCTTTCATCTAAAAGGGAATTTGCATAATGAAATTAAGGAAATTCATCAAAGTATCTAGAAGGATGGCTTTCAGAGGAAACAAGAACTAAGGAAAACAAACTCCTTGTAGATTATCATAACATTATTACCAAGGAGGAATATTTCTGGAGACAGATATCTAGAGCTCTTTAGCTTAAGGAAGGGGATAAAAACACAAGATTCTTCTATATGAAGGCTATGAAACATAAATCTATTAATAGGATTACGAATCTCCAATCTAAAGGTAAATCCATAAGGAAGGAGGAAGATATCAGATCAGAAATGTTAAGATACTTTTTAGAGCTGTTGGCTAACGAAAATAATTTGAATAGATCTGATCAGGATGAAATTCTCTTAGCCATTCCCAAGTTGGTTGATGATCCTTCTAAAAAAAATCTCCAAGCTATTCCCTCAAACAAGGAAATCAGGAATGCTATTTTTTCTTTTGAAGGGGTAAAATATCCTGGCCCAGATGGCTTCCCTGTGTTGTTCTTCCAGCAATTCTGGAATATTATTGGTCAAGATGTGCAGGATGAAATCAAAGAATTCTTTGGCACTAATTGTCTTCTTAGGGAACTAAATGCTACTTTCTTGGTTCTTATTCCTAAAAAACTAGGAGCTAACATTGTGGAAGAATTTAGACCTATTAGCTTTTGCAATTCTTTATACAAGATTATTTCTAAAGTTATTACCTCCAGACTGCTTTAGTTTCTTTCGAATATTATTTCCCCCCAGAAAAATGGTTTTGTTCCTGGGAGACAAATCCTCAATTCTATTATCATGGCTCATGAGAATGTCCACTCACTGGAAAAGGCAAAAAAATAGGGTTTCGTGATGAAACTGGATCTTTCTAAGGCTTATGATAGAGTTGATTGGAAATTTCTGTAGAAGGTTTTGTCTTCATTTGGTTTTAACAAAGAGGTTATTAAAATCATTATGCAACTTGTGACAACTATTTCTTCTTCAGTCATTGTTAATTGGGGATCTTCTACTTTTTTTAAACCTACCAGAGGTCTGAGATAAGGAGATCCTATCTCTCCTATACTCTTTTCTATACTTGATGAGTGCCTTGGGAGGTACATCCATAAAATGGTGGAAAAAGGTGAAATAAATGGTATTAAACCTTCTTCAGCTAGACTCATCTTCTCCCACAAGAAATTTGTGGATGATACTCTCATCATGGGAGAGTTGACTATTAAAGAAGCCAGAAATCTGAAGAAATGCCTTTCTATTTATACTGCGGCAACTGGCCAGCTAGTCAATTGGACTAAGAGTTATACTTTCTTCATAAATACTCCAGAAGAAAGATAAAAGAAAATGTCAACTATTCTTGGTTGTACTATTGGGAAACTTCCTTCATCTTACTTGGGCTTACCTCTCTGCTCCAATCCTGCAGAAAACTTCTGACATACTCTTATAGAGAGATATAACAATAAAAATTTTGGTTGGAAAGGGGTGCTCCTTAGCAATGCGGGAAAGCTCCAATTATTGAAATCTACTCTTTAGAATCTCTTAGTTTATGTTATGAGCTTGTTTAAAATACCCTACAAAATTGCTACTGAGATAGAGAAAATCCAGAAAAGATTTCTTTGGTCAGGGTTGAGGAAAAGAAAATACTTAGCCTTGTTTCTTGGGACAAAGTTTGCATGCTAAAAAGCTGGGAGGTCTCAGGTTGCAAACCATTAAAAACATAAATAAAGCCCTTATGGAAAAACAACTTTGGAAGATTTATGGAGATGAAAAAGAATGGAACTGTATCATTAAAAGAAAATATCTTTTCCTCAATAATTCCTTGGAGGAATTTATAGGTGATGATAACAGTACTAATGGCTCCTTCATTTGGAATAGTATCAATTCTACCAAAGACCTAATTGTCAAAGGAAAAAGATGGAAGTTGGGAGACGGAAGTAGAATTGATTTCTGGGATGATGAATGGATCCATTCAGTGCCTTTTTTCCAACAACCAAGAATGGAAGAAAATCATTGAGAGGTGTAAATAATCTATTGGTACTTGAGCTATTAATTATTGGAAGGACAACAAATGGAAGAATCTGTGAGAAATTGATGTTAGATTTATTTCCCTCCAGCATGAACTGCAGACATGGTATATTAAAGATAACATCCAAGACATGATTGTTTGGAATCCTACTTCTGATGGTAAGTAATTTGTGGCTTCCATTGTCAAAATCTTCACTAAAAAGAGAGGAAAGGCCTCCCTGCTCCTTTGTGTGGTATAAAAATCTCATACCTAAAATCATTTTTTTCTGCTGGCTCCTTATTCAAAATAAACCGCTGACTCTTGATAATCTTACTAGAAGGGGTTCAATATTGTTAATAGATGTAGTATTTGTTTTGAAAATTTTGAATCTTGTAATCATATCATGCTCCATTTCCCATTCACTCATAAATTTTGGGATATCATCTTTAGAAAATGGAATCTTTGCTGGTGTTTTCCTTTTGTTTGGCAGGATTTTTTTTCTCAATGGAGTTATCCGCCTCAGAACTTTATATGCAAAGATCTCTGGTTCCTCATTCCTCCTCACTTTTGTTGGAGATTATGGAAAGAATGAAACAATAGAATCTTTAGAGAAAATCATTCTAGCCCGGAAGTGGTAGGAAACCAAATTTGTAGGGCGCTGGAAGAAAACATTCTCTCATCAAAATCAAAGTCTAATTATAGTAAGAGGGAAAGTGACAGAAATGACAGAGATCCAAATCCTATCATCTAGAGGTCTATGGCTACTTGGACTTCACCCCCTGAAGACTGGATTAAAGCTAACTTTGATGGGGCGGCGAAGGGCAATCTGGGCATTGCTGGAGGAGGCATAATAAGAGATCAGAATGGTAATTGTGTTGGTGTGATTGCTTCTCCTCTGGGAAATCAATCTAACCATAGGGCTGAGGCTATGGTGGCTCTCAGCATAATCTTGCTGGTGGAGGAACTCGGCTATAAGGAAGTATGGTTGGAGGGAGACTCTTTAATTATTATTAATAATATTAGAGGAAGAAGTAAGGCATCTTGGACAATTGACCATATAATTGTCAAAATTAAAGATGTGGCCTCGAAATTCACCTCATTTTATGTCAGTCATAATTATTGGGAAACTAACCAAGTGGCAGATAGTGTTGCCAACATTGGAGCTAAGAATGATGTCACTTACAAGTGGCACGGGAATGCTAAAATTAATGATGAGGTTAGTTTATTGCTCAATTATGACTGGGTTAATCACAAGGCAGGTGATGTTAATCAAATTAATTATTTTGATTAATGCTAGTCCGATCTGGGGTACATCGATGGTGTTGTTCCATGTGAAGTGTCAAAGTTATGATGACTTCCTTCAGCTACAAGCTTCTTGGGGTATCATTAATTACTCTGTGCATTTGAATTTTTGTATGCATCTTGGGCTGAAAACTAGCAAAAACCATAATAGTGTGAGAGATTACACCAATACTGAAGAGAATGAAGAAATGGGGGAGATCTAAAGAGAGAAGAACATGCGATGTGTAAATGGAGCAATGAAAAAGAGGTGTGGAGAAATCTCAAGAAGGGTAAAGTTCACAAATACGTAAAACATCTCCATGGAAACAACAAGGAGGAAATGAAAGATTTTGTTAATGGGTGGGAGAACGAGAAAGTGAACATTCTGGGAAAATCCTTAAAGCTCACTTTGGACCGCCTTGCTAAAATTATGGGTCTCCCGTTGGAGGGAATGCATTTTTCAAAAGACAAAAAAGAGGGCAATAAAGCCTATAAAAATTTCCCCAAGACTGATGAGGAGTGGGCCATGCTTGTGAAGGGTGATCGGGACTATGTTATGTTTTCAAACATTAAGCGTATATGGGCATTCATCATCAGGGATGTCATGGAGTACTTCATGCTCAAAGGCAGGTATTCAAAGGTCTACAATTACCATTTCATTCTGGTTAACCATTTCCATCATGACATTAGGGTTTGCTTTCGCTATTATCTTTTAAATTTGCTCAATCAGAGCATTATTGACCATAGAGTAAAATCTTCCCCTGTTTTACATGAGGGTCTAATTCTATTGACTATAGACTATGTTAAAAACCACATTCCTAACCCCATTCCTAAGAGTATTGATAATGTTAAGAGGAAGAGTATGGAGTTTTCTACTGGTAAGAATCCTAGCAAAGTTAAAGCCAAAAAATGTCGTGAAGGCCCTATTGTTGCTGATATCTCTTTGTCAATTTATAATGACATTGAAGGGATGAGAATTGATGATGAAAAGGAAGTCAAGACATCTGAGGATGAGGGTTTCATTGGGAATCCAAGCAATACTGATGATTTGGAGATGAATACTATCATTACCAGCTAGCCTTTGGGTGGTAAAGGAGATATAGAGGATACCCAGAAGACGGAGAGCAACATTCCAGATGAAATTACTAAAGAAATTGATAACATCATTGATACCCACATTAATGACCATAATGTCAATAATGATGGAGAGGAGGAGAAGAACCAAGAAATTTAGGAGTCTTACAGGGATTCGGGGAACATTGAAGAAACTGAGATTAACAAGGGAAAAACTGAGAATAATGAGGACAATACTGTCCCTGAAGAGGAATCTGACAAAGGCGATAAGGATAACATGGCTAATGACAATGATGAGGACACCCAAGATATTCTGAAAGGTGATTTTGAGGAGAAGAATGACCAGAACATGAGGAGTCTGGATGAGGAACTCCATGAGAGAGAGGTCAAAGTCAAAAGAGTGGCAACTCTCTCCTTCCTTCAAATGGCCAGAAATAAAGCTGAGAATAGCTATAATATAGATAAATAGATTTAGGATGACATGAAGAAGATTTAAGATAATTACACAAATCTAGAAGAAAGAAACTCTCTACTAGAGGAAATTGTAGACAAAATGTGCAATGATGCGGTCATGTACCAGAAAGGGAATGATGTGTTTGATAAGGTAAATAATATGGACAATAAGATTAGCACCATGGTTGATAATAGGCTCAGAAAGATAACTGAAAAGGTTAATAACAACAATGTTCTTCTCAAAAAACTTACTACTATCAGCAAAATGGGTATGAAAAATTTTGTGGACAACCTGAAAGCCTTGTATACCCTTCTGGAAGGTAATTGCAATGATAAGGCTAAGTAGGAGGATGAAGGAACTCAGGATATTCATATTTCGGGCCCAGGTGTATGCACCCTAAAATGGTCATCTGGACTATGGGCCCCATTTATCATTTTATAATTTTATCAATTTCCTAAATCAATGCTTTGCAACATTTTCAATTCAAATCAATTTCCTTGATCAAATTGTAATTAATTTAATCATTTCAATATTTCCTAAGGTTTGATCATTTTTATTTAATTAAAAGATTTAATCTCCCTTTTAATTAAATAAAATTCATCTTATTTAATTTAATTAAATTCCTCCTATTTAATTAAATAAAATTCTTCTAATTTATTTAATTAAAAGAAAACCCCTCTTTTAATTAAATAAATAAATAACCCCACTTAAAGCACTTTATTTGATGAAAAAGGAAATAAATTAAATAAAAGTTCCTTTTTCTTCACATCCTCCTAAGTGGTGGGATTTTTGCCTCTTAATCATAGCCTTTTATTTTTGCCTCTTAATCTCAACCGTTCACTTTCCTTTAAAAGGAGACCTCTCCTTCTCATTCATATATCATCTTTTTCATAGTATTGTTATGCTGCAGGTTTGGAGAGCAATTTTGGAGGAGGATTTGAGCACTCAAGCTTGGATATTGCAACTTCTCTCTTCTTGTCTTCTTCTTGCATCCATGGCTATTCATGTAGATTAGATTCATGTTAGATTAGCTTGCATATTTCCTTTCATAGATTAATCATGCATTGTTATCATTTAGATTAATTTCCTTTCATGCATTGTTATCATATAGAATATATTTCATTTTCATGCATAGAATCTCTCATTTCATGGTGTACTTGCATAGGCAAAACTAGGTCAATCTGAGGGCCTCCATTACAAACCTTTGCACTCCATGACTAGAGAGCTATGACTTGATATTTGAGGCCTCATTCTTGAACAACCTTGAATGGAATGATTCATAGAAGTGTGTCAACATTTTAGCACACATTTTTGGCACCCACCGTGGGGCAAGAGATTCATTTTCTGTCCCATAGCTATTTTTAGTAATTTATTTTTGGATTTCCAAATTTTTTGTCTTTTCTGTACTTGTTGTTTTTGTCTGTAGGGAAATCTCGCGTGACATTTTGCAGGTTCTCAGGCGATATTGTGTTGGAACTGGTGTTTCCTCACACGGCTATGTTTACTTCCTTGCATGGCTCTGTGTACGACATCAGGCCATGATCTGACTAGTTTGCTATTTTTCTTTTTTTTTACCGTCTGTACACTGTTTCGCATGGCTGTGCATTTCTTTGCGTGAGATATATGTTTCCTCACACGGCACTGTGTGGATCCTCATGCGGCACTGTGTGTTTCTTCGTGTGAGATTCCGTACCAGAGATCTATTTTTATTTGCTATATTTTATATCTCTAATTTTTCATGCTAACCACTAATGTTTACTGTTTCTAGTGGTTTGTGATATGTGATTTGCTGTTGCTGTTGCTGATTTGGTCTTTCTTGGATAAACAACAAAATGATTCATATTGCATTGGATTTGAGGTATTTTTTTCATCTCTATAAAATTTTGATTTTGGAAATAAAATGAACATCTCATGTGTTTAGCTTGAGTGTTTTCTTTCTTTCATAGATCACATTTCCAATTGGTGCTCTAAAAATGGACCTAGATTTGCTTTCTTGCATATGTGTTTCACATAGTAATTAGGCCCTATGAACACTATTTGTGGTGATCTTGAGAGAGTGGGCATCTTTCACTTGTCTTACATGCAAAGCTCTTCTTGACGATAGATCCCCTTGTAGGTAGGGAAGGATTTGTTTTTATCTCATTGGTCAACTTAGTTTGGGCTTCAAATTTTGATGATACTTTCTCTCTTTGGGGAGATTCGTGTCATTGGTTGTTTGTGAACCTTGAATGAGGTGATTTCAAATTAGTGGGTCAATTAATCTTGTTTGTTATGTTTGGGTGAGGTGAAGAGGCTAGAGGATTATGCTCTTTTCCCTTTTGGGAGAATCAGAAACTTGGAACCCTTGAATCCAAACCATGTCCCCATGTGGTCCATATTGTGAGTCTTCCTTGTTAGAGAGGGTTAACCATAGTGAACACTCCCTTTATTGGGTAAACCACGTGGATGAAACCTCAAGTGGTAATATCCATTTTTTCCATGGTAGCAACAACCGCTATATAAATGTCCTTGTGGAAGAAATCTCCATGGGTGTAGTTTCTTGTGGGATGTCAGATCTCCTTAGCAGCTCCTGATTGATTAAATTCTCGGACTATGTCAAAACCTCAGTGCGTCGGGATTGGATTTCACCTACTTGAGATTGAAAAAGTTGCAGAGTCAAGCCATTACTAAGAACCATAGTGAAACCAACTTTTTATTCTCTAGGACTATGTGTGTGATTGGAAAACATTTTGAGAATATACACAAGTAACATTCTTATGGAGTAGAATACTATGACACTATCCATGTTCATGTGCAAGGTTGCTTTGTCCCTTGCTCATTGTTTGAAGACATTAACTGCTTAAACTCCCTGATTGTTGTTTTGCGTGCCTGATTCATGATAAAATATGTTAATGTAACTAGTTGGTTGTTTAAATCACATGAAAACTATGTTCTATATCCTTTCCTCGTGTGGTAAAACTATTTCCTCACACCATTTGCTACATTTTCTCACACGGCTATGTGAGTATCCCTGCATGATATTTTGCATTTGTTGTCAGTTTACTGTTTGCCCTGTCACACCAGTCTGAGTTTTCTCACATCACTCTATGCATTCTGTCATGTGATCCTTCAAATCCTCACATGAGAGAGCATTTCCTTGTGCGAAACTGCCTATTAGTGAACTATTTGCTGTCATTTTTTAGCCTGTTTAGCTTATTGTCCTATCATTTTCAGTTTTTTGGGTTGATCCGGGTCAGATTGGATTACTTACCCTGTTGTTAAAAGCTTGTTTAGCTTTGGATTCTTGCATTTGACCTCTTGGATTAGTGATCTTTGATTCCACAAGTGACCTTGCTTAGTGCTTGGTGAGCTAGAAACTGTCCTTGTTGAAAAGATAGACCTTTAGACTCTTTGATAATACACTTGGAGAGTTTTGGTAGTCTCTTGTCCATCCACTTCCATACAATTTCAATTTCAACCTCAAATTAATTTGGGTAAGACCATCCTCCTGATCCATATGTGCTAGGGTATTCACCTGAATTTATTGGGCACCTCTGTGGCAGTGTTGGCTTATTTCGCTTTGCAATTTTCTATCTTATCACCTCTTTTTGGACAAGTTAATGCCTTTTCCATCCTAGTTTGGTAACAATATTTCTTAGGGTAATCCTATCAGCTAGTACCTTTTCTTTCATGACAGTTACAACAAGATATCAAGTAAATCAAGGAAAACAACCTCAAGTGGTTTTTAACCAATTACCCTTAGTTCAAACGTGCCAAAGACATAAGGGAAAAGAACCCATATTTGATCAATCACCTAGGAATAATTTGGAAGTGTGGTTTGATTCTAAGAGTCATCTTAGTGAGTTGGGTATCCCCTTAGCATCTTCTCATTATTTTATGGATATGAGTCACACAATGACTCAGAGGGAGAGGGAAGCCAGAGATAAATGTTATGAGGATATGTTTTCAAAGAGTGGACATGCTATTTCATTTAGTGGTTCCTCTCATAGTAGTAGACCAAGCTCACCCCTTATTTAAACAAGATATCTAGATACACACCAAAGGGCTGAGAGAGAGAGAGGTAAGAGACATTCTTATGATGATGAGTTATCACAACATGAGAAACAAGGAGATGAACTTTATGATACTCATGTCAATACAACTTATACCAACAACTTGTTTTGAAATTTAACACCAAGCTCACCTACCAATTACATGAGTGACAGACTCAAGAGGATTGAGCGTGAAAAGAAAGCATTCCAAGATGAACAAGCTCATAAGGAAGAACAAATTAGATGTCTAGAGTTGGAGAAACAAAATTTGATGGAAATGGAAAGGAAATCCTTTCAGGAGGAGTGAGATAGACTCTTGGCTAGATAACTCAATGATCCATTCAAAAATATGCATGTTAGTGGTGGAAATAGTTCTCCTCCATCCACTCCTCCTAGGACTCCACAAAGTAGGAGACATTCAAGATCACCATCATGATCTCCTAGCCCTAGGGGAAGAAGGGTTTCTAGACATGATCATCATAGGAGACAAACCCCTCCTAGGAAGTCAAGGCCATCTTTACAACATGCTCATTATGGTTCCCAATATGGAGGTAGTACCTCAAGCTTTGATCGCACCTCCTAAGACTTTATGCAAATGCAACAAGAGCCATTTTTTCAACAGTATGTGGAGAAATATGTGGAGAAAAACAAGGATAAGCTCCTAGAGAGTCTAATCAACCAAGGTGCTAGAGTCCCTTAAAAATTTGATGTGGATAAAAAGATTAAGAAGCAAGGTCCATCCCAAGTGGAGAAGCTCAATGAATTTCAAATAAAAATAGACCAAATATCCACACCTAAGAATTATTTCTCATTGGACTCGATTTGTCCCAATCCTTTTGACAAGAGTGTTGACATGAAAGAATTTCTTAGAAAGGTTGAAATTCCTCAATATGACAAATAAGATGGGAGTGGAGATCCCCATGATCATGTGCGCCAGTTTTATCCCACAAGATTTGAGTTCCATCCAGATGATTCATACCTTATGAGGTTATTCCCACGAAGTCTTAAGGGTCAAGCAATGGAATGGTTTATTAAGATAACTCCTCCTGTTAAGACTTTCAAAGAGCTTGTTCACAGATTTTTTCAACACTTTGCATACAATGTTTCAAGATCTATCACTTTGTTGGACTTATGTAGCTGAAAGCAGAATCAAGGAGAATCCTTTGTTACCTTCTTGCAAAGGTGGAGATGAAAATGCTCTTTCTATTCCAGAACTATTCCTGATAATGAAAAGATTGACATTCTTGTTAGTAACTTGGTTCCTTAAATGTGGTATGAGGTTAAGAAAATGGTTTTTGATTCATTTGACACCATGGTTGAGACTGCATGTAGAATCGAGGATGTTTTAAGAGAACAAGGAATTTTGACTAAACATGGAAATAAAAACAACAATGGTCAAAAAAACAACTCTAACAAGGATAAAGGAAAGAACCAATATTGGAATAGAAAAAAACAAGTGGTTAATGATGGAGTTGTGGATTCCTCCCAACCTAAAAATCAACCTGTGCTCCACTTATCTAGTAATGTTCAAGCTGTGAAGCTCAATACATCCACTCAACAAGAAAGTAAGCCAAGCTACCAAGATAAGCCTAAGGATGAAAAGCATCAATTTGCAAAATTTGGTGAATCTTATGAGGAAATTTTCAATAAACTTATTGCTAACAATACTATACATCCTCTAGATGCTACGAATTTTCATATACCTGTAGTTAAACCACATTTGTGGAGGGAGAAAGCCTATTGCATATTTCATAATGGTATTGGACATGACATTGAACACTACTGGAAACTTAGTTATATCATTCAAGATCTCATTGAGAGTAACCAAATTACAATAGATGGATTGAACACCAACGCCGATCACAAAGCATTCAAGGAACCTTTGCCCAAATATGAAAAGGGGGAAACCTTGAAACCTAAGAATGGAAAAGCTGAGATAAATTATACTTACACAGATGTAGAGAATACCATCAACATGCTTGAATTTGTGGAAGAAAATGTTAATATGATAAGAGGAAGAGATCCTTATGGTTATGATTTAGTTGAAGACTCTCCTCCTATTTTTGATAAAGAACATGTTGTGGTGCTAAGGGGTCCCAACTCTAGAAGGTCGTCTCAAGCCCTTAATGTTGTTACCTGAAGTCAAGGTCCCGTTGTCATTACAGGACTCAATTCAAGCCAATCCAGTAAACCTAAGCAAGTGGTGTCCAAGCCTGTCACCTTGAAACCAGCTGTTAAGCCTAAATTGAACTACAATCTTGTGGATCAATTATACAGAACCCCCACTTAGATTTTGATCTTTGAGCTCTTAGAGTTGTCCCCAAGACATAAACAAATCCTTGAGGATGCTTTGCACACGGAAAATGTCCCCAACAACTTAGATATTGATCAATACTAGAATATGGTTAATCACATTGCTAGCCCTCATTACCTTACATTTTCAAAAGAAGGTGATAAAGCTTTGATCCATCCGCACAGTCTTGCCCTTGATATTGAGGTCATGATCCATAGAACCCATGTTAGGTGCATGTTGATAGATGGGGGTGTTGGGCTTAATATTTTTTCTTTTAGTCTTTTGAAAGAATTGGGTTATTCTGAGGAGGTTATAGATACCAGAAAAAATATTACTATCAAAGCCTATGATGAGGCAGAAAGAAGTTCCAAGGGGTTGGTCGTCCTTCTTGTTAGGATTGGCCATGTTCAAAAGGATATTTTATTTCAAATAGTTGATGCTGGACCCCTTGCGTATAATATCTTACTTGGTAGACCATGTATTCATGACATGCAAGTAGTGTCATCTACCTACCATCAATGTGTTAAGTTCCCCTACAATGGAATAGAGATTCTTATACCTGGGGATAACACTTTGTCTATTAATTCAATTTTAGCAGGGGCTCATGTTCCCCTCAATAGAGAAGCACAAGATTTTGGTGCTACCTTAGCTGAATGTAAAGATAAGCTTAAAATGATAGACCTTGGTATGGGGGGGTATCAACTCAAATCCCTCACAACATTACCAGTTTCACCTCGCTCTTATGGAAAACCTTCAAAATAAAAGAAACCTTCCTCTTCAGCTATGAATTTATTTGGAAAATTTGTAGAATCATCAGTGCCTATTCAAGATGAGAAAGAGGAAACATTTGTTAGAGACTGGATCTATAGAGAAGAAAAATATCTGCATAATGAGAACTTCTCCCCTTCTCCTAAAGCTTATGGAAGAGGGTATACCTTTGTCAATAAGATGGGCTATCCTGATTATGGCCCTCTTAATCACAATTTGGATGCTAGGTCTGAACCTCTTGATCATGCTAAATTTGGACGCAAGTCTAAGATACCAGTTGGCCTAGGACTTAAAAATTGCAACAAGCGTACTAATCCTCTCTTTGAAAAGTTGGATAGTGACAATGAACCAGAGTATGTACCTAATTTGACAAATTAGCAAGATATGTGTGAAGATTGGGTCCCTTACACTAATCTCCTTTGGGGAGGTTCAGATATTTTAGTCACCCATGGATCAGTTGCAACTTTAGAACAAGAATCAGATATTGAAGATCCCAATAGAGAGTGCCAACGTAAGAATCTTGTTCATTTAATGGAAAGAGAAAGTACTACTTTTAATGAAACTAGACCTTCTACATCACGATGTCCCAAACCTTCATGGTGTAAGTATCCTAGTCGCGGTTCAGATACCAGTTTGAATGAGTATGAATGGGACTCTTTTTCAGAGCCCTCCACAGTTGATAGAGATATTGATGTTGTTCACACTTTTAGTTCTTCACTTGAGGTAGCAAATGAGTCACATGTAGTATTAGAGGTTTTGAACCCACGTTTTGCCTTAGTGGATGATTCTTTGCTTGTTAGGATGAATCCTGATTTGGGTAGCTTAGAGGGATACTTGACAGACTCTGACTCTTCAGTCACCAATGATAATATCATTCATATTTATAGCCTTGAACCAGTCGTTTATTTACCCCTTGTTCATCCTGACCTTATTGATTGGTCCCAAGGCTATCATGAACCTGAACTTTTAACATTCCAAAATGATTATGAGATAGCTTGTTATCTAAATGTCGTTGAACCTATAGTCTATTCCACCAGTGAACCGGCTACCAGTATGACAGAGCAAGACATAAAGTACCTTAGTCACAAGATAAAAAGAAAATAAAATCAAAGGAATAGGTGGTTTGATGGCGAAAACCACTATGTGGCGGTGTTAGAACTAAAAAAAGTAAAAATAAATGACGTATCCAAGGGTGAAAACCTCTCTAAGGCACCTAAGGTTGAGGTACTTGATCGTCTCCCTAGCTATTTTCAAGATAGATCTTCATTAATTATTGAGACAACACAAGCAGTTAATTTGGGTACAGATGAGGCTCCACAAATAGTACACTTGGCTGAGTCCTCACCAACAGAAAAATAAGATTACACTAAGTTCTTACAGAAAAAGAAGATCAATTTTGCATGGACTTATTTAGATATGCAAGGGTTGGACATTAATCTTATTATGCATCACTTATCTATAGCTCCAAATGTCAAACTAGTTAAATAGAAATTGAGGAAGATGCATCCTCACATAGCTCTTCTAGTCAAAGAAGAATTAGAAAAACTCCCTTGTGCAAAATTTATAAGAGCTATTGCCTAAGCTGAATGGATATCAAACATTGTACCAATTTCCAAACATGACAAATCCATTTGAGTTTGCACAAATTTTAGAGATGTCAATAGAACATGCCCAAAGGATGACTTTCCACTTCCCATCATAGACATGATAGTGGATATGACTACGGGTTATGAGATTTATTCTTTGATGGATGGTTTTTCTGGGTACAATCAGATTAAGATAGCTCCTGAAGATCAAGAAAAGACTACATTCACTTGTGCATGGAGTACCTATTGTTGGAACATTATGCCTTTTGGATTGAAAAATGCAGGAGCTACCTATCAATGAGCTATGACAACTATTTTTCATGACATGATGCATAAAAATATGGAAGATTATGTGGATGACACCTTGGCCAAGTCTAAACAAAGAGATACACACTTAGACGATTTGGAAGTCATTTTAGATCGCATGGAACAATTTCAACTAAGGTTAAATCCTAAAAAGTGTGCATTTGGAGTCACCTCTGGAAAACTACTTGGATTCATCATTTCAGCAAACGGAATAGAGGTGGACCCTGAAAAATTCCAAGAAATCATAGATATTCCACCTCCTAAAAACATTAGTCAAATGAGGAGTCTTTAGGGATGTCTTCAATCTATAAGGAGATTCATTTCACAACTGGCAGATAGAGCTCAACCTTTCAACAAGAGCTTACACAAGGGATTCAAATGTGTTTGGAATGAGGATTGTCAAAAGAGCATAGATCAAATCAATAAATATTTGGAAAACCCTCCTATTTTAATGCCACCTATCCAAGGGAAACCACTTATTCTATACATTTTAGCGACAAAATCTTCCTTGGGGGCATTACTGGCTCAACTTGATGAAAATGGGAAAGAAAGAGCAATATATTACAATATCCGTACTCTTGTTTCATATGAGGTTAACTACACTAGCATTGAGAAAGCTTGCCTTGCTGTTGTGTTTGCTTCCCAAAAGTTACGACACTGCATGCTTGTGCACACTATACACCTCGTAGAAAAAATAGATCCACTCAAATATTTGCTAAGTAAGGCTGCCCTCACAAGTAGACTTGCTAAATGGATGATGATACTTTCAGAGTTTGACATAGAGTACATTGAGTGTAAAGTGATCAAAGGACAAGCTATAGCAGACCAATTGGCTGATTTCCCATTACAAGATAATGCACCTATTCAAGTTGACTTCCTAGAAGAGCATCTTATGTACATGACTAAAAGAACATGGAGGATGTTCTTTGATGGATCTTTTATGCAAAATGGTTCAGGAGTTGGTGTGTTGTTTGTTTCTCCTCATGGGTACACGATTCCTAAGTCTTACAAATTATTGTTCCCATGTACAAACAATATTGTTGAGTATGAAGCTTTAACAAATGGACTTAAGATGGTCATAGAATGGAGAATCACAGAGTTACACATCTATGGGGATTCACAGCTGATAATCAACCAAGTTAATGATGAATACCAAACAAAACATTAGAAAATGGTACCTTATACGAAAATGGTTGATTCTTTGAAGAGATACTTCACATTTGTCACATTTCAGTAGATCCCTAGAGCATAAAACAAAGCAGCTGATGCTATGGCTACCCTTGCTTCACTCCTTTAGTTAGAACAACATGAATCAAGATTTGAATTCCTGGTGGAAGAGCTACATCATCCTATCTTTGACTCCCAAGAAAGCCATGTTATTTGTACCCTTGTTGGTCATGAGTCATCCCGTTATGGTGCCATTTACTCATATCTTTGTCATGGTATTATTCCTGAAACATTTAATCAATCTGAACGTAGATACCTTACCCAAAATGCCTCTTTCCATTCCCTTATCACTGGTGATTTGTATAGGAGGGGTCTAGATGGAACACTTGTTATATGCTTATAAAAGAAAGAATTTGACCAAGCGTTAGTTGACATCCATGAGGGCATCTATGGGGGACATTCCAATGGTCTTTCCATGGCCTAAAGGTTTCTTAGGGTGGGGTACTATTGGCCTACAATGCAGATTGATGCAGTAGCTTTTGCAAATTCATGTGAAAAGTGTCAAAAACATGGTAACCTGATACATGCTCTAGGAAGGGAGCTCATTCCTTCTATATCTCATTGGTCATTTCAGTACTAGGCCTTTGATCTTGTTGGGTAGATTCACCCCAACTCATCAGGTGGACACAAGTTTATTATCACTACTACTGATTACTTCACTAAATGGGTGGAAGTTGTCCCACTTTCTGTTGCCTCGGGCAAGACAGTCTCTCTATTCATTTTGAACCATATCATCTGTCAATATGGAGTGCCTTCCGAGATTATCACTGACAATGGAGGCCAGTTTAAAAATAAGGACCTTAAACAAATCTGCAATAAATTCAAGATTAAACAACATTGGTCCTCCATTTATTTCCCGCAAGGAAATGGTCAAGCAGAGGCATCAAACAAGACCATTCTTAAAATCTTACATAGAATATTTTTTGAGAATGGTAGAGATTGTCATTTACAGATAAACCCGGCTTTGTGGGCCTATAGAACGAGTATTCATACTCCTACTGGGACTACTCCTTTTTCCCTTGCATATGGTGCTAAAGCAGTTTTACCTTTGGAGGTTGAGATTCCTTCACTTCAAGTTTCTCTCCATGGTCTAGTTACAGATGAAGACTACCGCACCATGAGACTTCAAGAGTTAGAACTTCTAGATGAAAAAATTCAAGCATCATTTGACCATATGAGGGTCTATCAAAAGCACATGTCCAAAGCCTTCAACAAAAAGGTACACCCTAGAGAATTCCAAGTGGGAGATCTTGTCCTACGTGAAAATCCTAAGAATCAATAGCATAGAGATCAAAAGGGTAAATTTGAACCTAATTGGCTTGGACCTTACATCATTATAGCAGCTTTTGGGACAGGTGCTTATTTATTGTCTACAGAAAAGGGAGAACAACTCCCTAATCCTATCAATGTCTTGCACCTGAAGAAGTTCTATCCATGATGCTCGTTCTGTCTGGGGGCATCCCTTTGTACATAATTATTGATCCTGAAAAAATCCAAAAATGATATATTGTTAAAAATTTTAAAAATTAGAAAATGTCCTGAAAAAATGATCATCTTAGTGAAAACCTAGCAATAGGTGCTTTGATGTATCTCCAAAAAAATTATATATTCCAAAATACAAAAAAAATCAAAAAATTCAAAAATTTAAAAAAATAGAAAAAGTGCCTTGGTGAAAACCTGGAAACAGGCGCCTTGGTAGCAAAAATTCAAAAAAACAATTATAAAAAGTCCTGAAAAAAAAAGAAGAAAAAAATGAAAAAAAAATGAAAGAGAAAAAATTGTAATAAAATCCAAGTGGTGAAAACCTGGAAACGGGCGCTACTTGGGGCCTTTACACCCTTGTTTCTTAGTGTGTGTCCACGACACTTAGCCTTTCTCCATCATGCCTTGTCCTTGTTGCCTTGGTTTGGAATTGGTCTTTGTCTTTTTCTAGGGGGCATACCTGTGTTAGCTTTGGTCTCTTGGATGCGTTAGTCTTTAGGACATCTCACAAATGGTGTTTTTCAACACCACCCCAACTGTATTTTTCAATACAACCCTTGACATCGAGTGTTTTTCAACACTTATCA
>MU226340.1:483770-496753 GCA_018584345.1 Thuja plicata | reverse complement strand
GTTTGATTTGATCAAATTTATCAATTTGTTGTTTCTCCTCTATCTCATTTTGATTTCGATCACGAGGGGGTAGTACCTATCAAACTTCAATCCTTGATTCAGCTTTATCAATCCTATCATTTGTTCCACTTTGGGAAAACTTGCTTGAGATTCTTATCTCGGACATGTCAATTACTTACAAACAACGATGTTGACCTTGTCTTATTTTGCAATCAGCTTATTTTTTGTTCAGATGTCAATTACTTACAAACAACGGTGTTGATGTCTGTTTTGTTTTGTGATCCCAAATCGATCTCACACTTCAACTGCATTCTTTGACTACATGTGTTCCCAGAATGATCACACATTAGTCAAAGAGGGGCAAATGTATGCACCCTAAAATGGTCGCCTGGACTATGGGCCCCATTTATCATTTTATCATTTTATCAATTTCCTGAATCAATTCTTTGCAACATTTTCAATTCAAATCAATTTCCTTGATCAAATCGTAATTAATTCAATCATTTCAATATTTCCTAAGGTTTGATCAATTTTATTTAATTAAATGATTTAATCTCCCTTTTAATTAAATAAAATTCATCTTATTTAATTAAATTAAATTCCTTCTATTTAATTAAATAAAATTCTTCTAATTTATTTAATTAAAAGAAAACCCCTCTTTTAATTAAATAAATAAAAATTCCCACTTAAAGCACTTTATTTGATGAAAAAGAAAATAAATTAAATAAAAGTTCCCTTTTCTTCACATCCTCCTAAGTGGTGGGATTTTTGCCTCTTAATCATAGCCTTTGATTTTTGCCTCTTAATCTCAACCATTCACTTTCCTTTAAAAGGAGACCTCTCCTTCTCATTCATATATCATCTTTTTCATAGTATTGTTATGATGCAGGTTTGGAGAGCAATTTTGGAGGAGGATTTGAGCACTCAATCTTGGATATTGCAACTTCTCTCTTCTTGTCTTCTTCTTGCATCCATATTTATTCATGTAGATTAGATTCATGTTAGATTATCTTGCATATTTCCTTTCATAGATTAATCATGCATTGTTATCATTTAGATTAATTTCCTTTCATGCATTGTTATCATATAGAATAGATTTCATTTTCATGCATTGAATCTCTCATTTCATGGTGTACTTGCATAGGCACAACTAGGTCAATCTGAGGGCCTCCATTAAAAACCTTTGCACTCCATGACTAGAGAGGTATGAGTTGATATTAGAGGCCTCATACTTGAGAAACCTTGGATGGAATGATTCATAGAAGTGTGACACATTTTTATCACACATTTTTTCCTTGATTCAGCTTACTAGGACCTGATCCAGCATCAAAAAGAAAGCCGATGTTCAGACCAAAGATATCACTAAGTTGCGAGATTCAATCCAGAGCATGGAATTGCAGATGGTTGAAGTACAGATGTTGGAAGATTAGATTGATGCTGATTAGTTTCTGTGCTGGAATGTTTTGGCTGCTGGAAGTTTTTTCTCTCTTTTTTGCTGGAAGCAATTAGTCGTTCGTTGTTTTGTTGTTTTTTTATGTTCTCTAGTTTTTAATCTGGGGTTTAGCCCTCTTTTGGTTTTCTGTCATGTTTGACAGCTCGTTATTGTTTTGGTCCTTTCTTGTCTATCTTTCTAGTGCTTTGTAAAGGGTTTTGGGGCCCCTTCAAAACCTATTGTTACCTTAATCAAAAACTAATATATGATTAGGTACATAACCTTATTTACTCTACCCATGTACAAATGATATCTCACAAAAAAAGGAAGGATAAAATCCGTTAGGAAAAAGCTCATGTCCTAAAAAGAGAAATGATAAAATCAAGGAAGACATGTGGTGGACTCAATGATATCCTCAAGGACTAGATCCATCATGAAATAGTTCCATGATAAATCTCTATAAAGAATTCCACAAGACACCATGCAACTCCCTTTAATGAGATAGTATATTGCAAAAATTACTCAAAGTACTTTGTGGAGTAAACTCGAGAACCCTCAATCTAAGAAAAAAGAACAAGATTAGCTTCCATGCAACAATATATATAATTTGATTATTAGATAATTTAAAAGAGTTCTAGACTCAATTAATTTGAATCTTTAAAACATACTAATCTATATAAATAGATAGATATGGGGGATGAGCCCTTGGTGAAATGGTGGGGTTTATTACCTTTAGTGCCTACAACTAAGATTCTAATGTCCTGATTGTTCTTAAGCCCTAATTTGTCTTTGGTTCCAAGCCCTTGGTTCATTTTTTCCCTAAACCCTAAGTGTCCTATGATCCTTATATTTTCAAGTGGCCTTTTGGGTCACTTAGGTTACTTAAACTCATGTGCTTTAAGTCGTCATCGACAGGGCCATGTAATAGTTCTCTAGGTCCTAGAGGGGGTATTGTTTTATTATTTCCTAAGTCCTAAAGTCCCCGCGGCCTTTTATTTTAACCCAAGTGTTGTGCAAATATTTGTTCATCCAATGGCAGGCGTAATGCCTAGATCACGATATGCAGCCAATTTATCCTTCAAGGATTCACAATAGGTTCCAGGTGTCTGTTTTGAAATGATGGAGGACCCTTTTCTTTATAAGCTAAGAGGAAAGATAAAATTAGTTTAGATCAAATTTCATCTAACGGTTGGCACTTTTTCTTGATCAAAAGATGAGCAAAGGATATCCATTAAGGCATTGCACATGAAAGACACGTGTTTATGGTGGGGCTAGACTGGGGTTTAAAGTTAAAATAAAGTTCACGTATATCCTTTTTTATCTAACGGAAGGTGCTTTCCCTTGATAAAAATTTGTAGGGAGGATATCGTTCAAGGAATTACGCATTTGTGACATGTGGAAAGTGACCAGGGTTAAAGAAAGGTTAATGTGCGGTCAAATCTCTTTTGATCAAACGACAGGAATAATGCCTTGATGCAAAGATGCACGTTGGTTATTATTCAAGGCATTGTGCCTAGTTGACATGTGGTTTTCTAAGATCCAGGGTCTGGGTTTTCAAAGCGGATAAAGGATGATCAGATCAATTTTGATTGTATGGTTGGTGTTATGCCTTGATCTGAAGTTTCTTGTTAGTTATTCATCAAGGCATCACATCTGGGTGACGCGTGTCTATTTTTATGAGAAGGTTAAGAGGGACCGAAGTGTTATATGGAACCACCATGTGTCTTGAGCTCGGGGTGTTTTTAAAATTGATCGACGGCTACATTTTAAAGTTGATATAAAGTTCAAATCTGGTTTGTCGATAGGGTTTTCCATACCAGGTTTAACTATTGCAACCAACATTTGAATTCTTAAATCCTCTCCTAAGGTTTTGAAGTGGTGGCTCTGCATTCCAAGCTATTGAAGAGTAAATAGATTAAATTTGATCTCCTGGGTCATGTCTGCATAGCTGTAGAATGCTATGTGAGTGAAAATTGGGCAGTTCTGAATGTTTTTATGAGGTAATCTAATACTTAGGTTTTCTGATCAAATTTGTATATCTTTTGAAAGCTCTTTAGCCGACTGCCTATATTTTATGCTTTAATGGTGGATCTATTCCTGAGTCTAGTGGTTGGAGGATTAGATTTCCTTCGAAGAAATAGATTCCCTAATGAGTTCAAACAAATAGAGACATTCCATATTCCTTTGCTAGGGAATATTCTTTAATATTTATGATGACTGGTGGCTACAGATCAAATTATGCAAAGTGGATTGATGAGAGAGTTTACTTCTGGTTGAAGGTAGGGTAGTTGAAATGAGTTAATGCTTTTAACATCTTAAATGACCTAGTTGTTGTTCTTTTGCCCTAAAATGATCTGAAGCTTGCTGCAATCCTTGGTCTATAAAAGTATTTACAAGATCATTTAGTAGGGGCTGGAAAGTTAGGAAATAGAGAAAAGCATTGAGTTTCATACCTATTTCGAGTCAAGAATATAACAGATTGTTTAGACTCTATCAATATAGAACATAAATTTTTATGTCTTTTGCATTTTATTTAAGTGGTATGTATTTTGAAACTGATTGATACAGAAGTAGGATTCTTCATAATTAATACAGTATTTTAGATTCAAGTCTCTCCTTTGTGCTTACTTCTTGAGTTGTGGATTTTCTGATTCATTGCATGAAATTTATCTATGTATATGTTGTTATTCCTTAGGTTTGATCTAGGATCAAATTGAATCTTCTCTGGATAAGACATAGGTTCATTTGGTCTGCACAAGGATTTTATAAGTAGTGTTTGGTCTAAGATTATTTGTGTTTATGGCTTTGAGTCCTTGACAACAGTTGGTTTCTGTATTCTACTCCTGAACTAGAAATATTGCCCAATGGATAAAGAATTGATCAGAAATTAGTACATTCTTTTTTGATACATGTTTGATTGATTTGGCTATATTCTACAAAAGTTAAATCAAAACCATTTCCAAGTTCTTTTATGTTTTGTGGTTGTTGGTTGTGTGCCCTTCATGGTAATGGAGAGTCAATGAATGATTGGTTACCATTTAGTACTTTCTTACTATTTTCTTCTATATAAATCTAGATAGAGTTATGGTATTATATATTGAGCTGGATTAGGTGCACCTGCCTTGGTCTTGCAGAACCAGAAGTGTAGAGGGAATTCTTGACCCTATAGTTGGTCTATTTACCTTCAAATTTTCACATATTTGGAACTAACCATTCTTCGTAATAAATCCAACGTATATTTGTAGCTTGTAAAGCATGAACATTTTAAAACCCCAACATAAACCTCACAGGTTCATTTCTACCTTGTTAACTAGAGAACATGTTTTACCTTGGGGAGAACCTGGGTGAAATGTTGGGAATTTTTTATTATAGTGTCAAACCAAAAATTGTAAATATTCTCCCATGATCTCATATCAAATTGTCAAAAAGTTGAATGAGGTGTCCATGGATTCTAGAACCTCATCAGAGTGAGTAGCTTGTAGTAAGATATGCATTAACTCCACTAAATCATATTAAAATATGTAAAATCTTCATCCTTCATTGAAAATCATCTTCTAGATAAGATTAAAATAATCTTGTATCAAAATTTTGACGAGATCTTCAAATCTTCAAAATTTGAAAATTTGGCGGAAGGCCAACAACTAGTTCCTGGATCAAAAACTCAAAAAACAAAAATAGAGGGTTATGGTTAGTAAAAATAGCATAGAAACTTTAGGCCTTCATCCTTGAAAGCCTATAGATACTTGAGGGGTTCAAGATATTCCTTGTTATTGATCTTAGCCTTTTCCTTTCTAAATCCAACCCATCCCTTTGGATTGCAACCAAGTCCTCTACTTGGTTATTGAAAGTAATTATTGACCTTCCCTTATCTGATTTTGTTAGGATCTTATTAGTTGATTTAGTATCTCTTAGGAATAGTTACCTAGATTAGAAAACCCTCATTTCCCTTCCATGACTTAAACACACAAATAGGGTTTAACAGGAAATTAGGATTTTGAAATTCAAGACTTGATTTCCTATCCCAAGCTCAGAACTATATCTAATTATGATAGATGGATTCTAAAAAAATCTTCACAACATAATAAAGCAATTGAAATATCCAAATTCAAAGCTTATACAAAAATAATAATTGCAGAGAAAGAACCCTAAATACAGAGAATTTGAGCTTGAAACAAGAAAATAATGGAATCAAAATGCAGAGAAGTAGTTATTTAATATCATAGAAGATAACTTATACTAAAAATTATGGCTACAATGACACTATTCAGTTCGTAATTGTAGGAACATAAATAGGTTGGTGGCGCCAACAAACTATTGTGATTCAAATTCAAATGTTGATATTCAAACAACTATTAAGTTGTTTAATCACTAGTCAAATAGAATTAAAACACATCGCCCTTATCATTTACCAAAATTTTATGATTCTCTATACATGTCACACCATCACCCTTAAAAATTATTGCATCTTCAATTTAATTGTGCAAGTGCAATACTTTAATAGTCATTGATCTTGATTAAAACAATTGTACATTTACCTATTGCTTGGAGAGCACTAGGGACCCACTAGCAAATGAATGTGTGTCATTGTATGATTGGATGAAGATGATGAAACGAAATATTGGCCCATATTTTGACCTTTTGACCATGCCCTTGTGCACTTAACATTTTGTACATGCTCAATTTAATTGTACAACTATGATGTAATATGAATCGTTGATCTAACCAAAGATGATGAGCCTTTAAACTACCTTCAAACATAAAGAAGTTGATACCCATAATTATGATAGGAGGACAAGTGGAACCATATCATTTTCCATTGAAGACACATAAGATAAGTGAAGACCAAACATCGTAGTTGTTCCCTTAACTTTAGTGCACATTTTGGATTAATCAGTAAAGCATGACGTAATCCTATATGTTGATCTTAAAAGATATGTTAGACAATGATATCCACTAGTTGACATAAATACCTAGTCTCGTATGTAAAAAGAGGTGACACCTGGTAGGTTATGATTCATCAAAATCAAAAACAAGGAAGGGGACCCACTATCACCCTTATGCTCTTAACTTTAGCGATCACTTTGAAATAATTATGAAAGCATGACAAAATTTGGGTTGTCCATGCATCACAAAGGCTCCATGGTTTAACACAAATAATAGAACACAAAGAACTGGGTGAACTAGTAATAGGGAAAAGGGGTCTGTAAAACGGGATGGCTTAAACCCTTAAGTTGGTCATGAAGAATAGGGAGATACTGGTCAAATATAAAGCAATCATCTTTGGCTATAGTAAACAATCAAACCAGTGAAGGGATCACTCACCAAACAAATAAGATAGATTGGTAAACAACTTAAGTGACTAGAAACTAACTAGAAATAGTCAACTCAAAATTAGAAAAAATAAGAATGATTCTAGGGTTTAGGGTTTAAGGGTTTATGTGAGGAATTGAAACTAACATGGTATCCATTACATCTCTAAACATATTTAGATCAACCAATGAAGTGAAGCTTCAGTGAAAAATATTTGTCTCACAAAGAGATAGTATTTTTTGGTATCATGTTGCTTGAGGACTATATCCAATTTTTTTTTTAAGTTTCAAGTATATAGGTCATAGAAATAGGCCAGAATTGAATATAATTTTACCCTTTCCAACACTTGTCACAATAAGAGAGATCACATTCAAAATTTATGAGTACAAGGCTAGATAATATATCATTGTAAGGGAATGGAATTTAGTTTGAGGGTGGAGTTGGATGTCACTCTATGATATTGATGGCCTAAAAGAACCAAAAAATGACCTCATAAGATAATTAGATTTAAGAACCATTTCTGTATCCAATAAGGAGGGTATTGTCCAATGTTGTGTCTCTAAATCTAGTGTTGGAAAGTTGGATGTATTTTCATTGATGTAACAATATCAGTGGGATTGATCAAAAGGATTGATTGTTTGATGTCAACATATTTGTTGATAGTTTAGCAAGTGGTGTAGGGTGTTTATAGGTCTAGTGACGATCAGTGTCATTAGATGAGGATTTGGGAACCTCATGGTGTGATGTTGAGATAGTCTACTTGGTCCACGTCAAGTTTCAGGGGTTGACATGTAGATATTGATGTGCTATGAGGTCGGGTGTTAAGAATAGAAGACAGTGAAGTGATAGAGTCATAGAGATTGGTTCAGTGAAAATGCTCAGGTTTATATTTTTGGTTGCCCATATAGGAATTTTTTTGGGACATGTTGAGGTTTCCTTAATTCAAAGGATTCATAGTTGAGAGGGTTTCAAGGCATTTATCAGATGTTATAGTTTTTGATGATAGTGTCCTTGAGGTCTGACATAAGAGATGCTGGTAAATCTAATAGTATGGATGGGTCTGGATGTTTTAGTTCTATTAATGATGTCTAGAGATATTCTTCAATTTTTTACTTGATGAGTTTCTGATCCTCATGGATTGAAATGATCAAATTGGATTATTTTTTGATCGGTGGTATATTTTTCTTTTTTTTTCTGACTTGATTGGTAAATCATTTTGCGTAAGTTTGGAGCGCGATTTGTGGAGGAGTTATGAACTCTAGGTGACTGATAAGGATTTTAGCTATGTTTTGGTGGTAAAGGATGAATTTGAATCATAGGATTTGGTTTGATAATTTTAATTTTGAAATTAAGGTTGTGTCGACCTTATGTATTTGTCAAGGTCGATGATATAAATTAGATCTAGGGTTGTTGTGGAGTAGCAAACGTGTGATATTTCTTGGGAAGAAAGTGAAAGATAGATTTGATATCAGTTTGTTTAATAGAAAGTGGTAGAGAAAGGGTTGAATAAAGTTCTACATTGTACATAATTGGAACTGACTCAGACATGTGCTAGATTTCATTATATAGTTTGCAAAATTATCAGATCATTATAGTGATCTTGTAAGGAAGTGATTCTTCCTTTCTTTGATTTGTAGCTCATTTAAATTTGAGTAGTGGCCTCTAGGTAGTGTTCTTGAATGCATGTGCATTCCCCATACTTGTAATAATTTTATACTTATAACAAGGTATTTTTCTATTGTGGGTAATTAGCCCCATCGTGTTTTATCCCCTAACAGGGTTTCCATGATAAAAATATGTGTCAAAGGGTTGTGGATGTTCTTCTAATGTTGATCAAAAATAAGGGTTTAAATCTTTAAAAGGTAATAGAATTTTTTAAGCTTAGGAATAACTCGTTCACCCCCCCCCCCAGTTGTTTGCTACCTTATTTCCTAGAATTGGTATCAAAGGTTGGTCCCTTGGAGAAAGTTTAATATCTTGAGGGAGATCCAATATGGCATCTTATAAGAAGGATAGTCCTAGGTTTGATGGAACCAACTATACTTTGCGGAATAATCTGATGCAGGAGCATCTTGGGTTCTTTGGCAATCTTGATCAACCAAAACTATGTTTTCTTTGGTTCAGTAGCTTGTTGGAGGCTGCTCAGTAAAGTGCTTAGTAACTACTTTTGTTCGTATAGTTGAAGATTTGTTTGTTCTCCTCTTAGGCTTGGTTACTTTTTTTACCAATGGGTCTAGGTAGTTGTTTGGCGACTTTGTGGGTTTTCACCGACTGGTCTCTGTGCTTGGTTGGATTTCTTACCGAGTTGTGTATTATGATATTGGATCTTTTGGATGAATTCAACATTTAAATTTCATAGTGTAATTAATGTGGGATCTCTCACTGGGATGTGTGTGGACCTAAATCTGGGTCTTTGTTGTTTCCTATGTTGGATCTTTAGGATCTGAGTGCTGACCTCTTTGGTGGACTCTTGTATATATTTAGTTTTTTGTTCTTAGATTAGGAGTATCAAGTGAGTAGAATTTGGGATACAAGATACAGTTAGTAGATTCAGATTGCAGTTATATGACCTTGCATTTATGAAGATTATTATGTGAACATCTAAATGTATATGGCCAAAACTAGGAAGGCCTTATGGCCCAACATGTAATAAGTTTGATGAAATAATATAAAGTTATGTTGTTTCTTCTCTCCCTTTCTATGTTATTGCTTTTGAGTTGTTCTGCGAGGAGGTTTGGATAGGTGGGAGTGCCTTGGGCCCCTTTTGTCCTTACCCTTCTTGTATCAGGTGGTGTTAGAGCGAAGATGAGATCTAGGTTCCTTTTTGTAATCCCTAACCTGAGTTGGTTGGTATTATTGTGGGGTAGAAGATTGCAATTTGACCTACAATTTATGAGGGTTTCAAGATATTTTGTGGGAGAGGAAATGAAAATCCAAGTCTAGTTGATATGATAAGACAAATTTCTACATCATTTGAAGTTGTTGAGATAGACCAACACAGAGGAAGACATCTTGAAGATGTTAGTGATGATGAAGTTGAATAAGTTCAAGGAGAAGCTGTACCTACACCTATGATGGATCAGGAAGAAGAGAGATTCATACGAGCTTTGACCAGTTTGAAGTCCACACCTCAGTTTAATCCTCCTGAGTATATTAGAAAGCTGTATTCGGATGAATTGATAGACTTGATAACTGAGATGAAGAAATACTTTGAGTCTAAAAATATACTAGAGGAGAAGAAAATAAAGATCGCAAGTACAAATTTGAAAGGTCACGCATCCTCGTGGTGGCAGCATCTACAATTGGATCAAAATAAGAAAGGTAAAGACAAGATCAAGGTATGGGATAAGATGATAAATAAATTGAAAGTCAAGTTTCTACCTTGTGATTACCAGATTAACCTAGCTAGGAGAATGCAAAGTTTGAATTAGAAAGATAGTTCGGTACAATATTACACCAAGGAATTTTATAGATTAAACATCAGATATGGACATGTTGAAGATGAAGTGGAAAGAATAGCAAGGTATCTGAATGGATTAAGAATTTCTATAAAAAATGAGATCATATTGGTAAAGATGGAGAGAATTGAAGAGGCATATCAGTTTTCCCTAAAATCTAAGGAGAAATTGAATAAAAGATATGAACAAAGGCAAAGAAGAAGAGGTGGTAGATTCCCTAGAGGAAGAGGCATGTCTCATGGTGAAAACAATAGATCTAAACTAGAAAAGACAAATCTAGACACATATCAAGACAAAGGAAAGACCAAGTGGAAAGGTGTAAGTTAATTTTGAGGAAGAGGAAATTACTCCTGAGGTGGTTATAACAAAAGAGGGTTCCAACAAACTGATGACATGTAACTGATTGAATGTTTGACAATGTTAAGGTGAAGATAATGCAAGGCATTAAATCAGTTAAGGTATTGTATTGTCATTGATGTCAAATTGATATCATCTATACAGTCATGTACATAATGCCAAAGACTTCAGAAAACCAAAGGAACAAAGGTTCTGCTTTCAACAATGCATAAAAGTTGAGTATTCACTAAGTGACAAACAACACTAATGGAGTGCACACCGACGGATAGAGAAAAGAAGAACAGTCATAGTGATACCTGATGAACAGAAGTATAGTATTTCCCGACGAAGAAAAAACACAGGATGCCCGATGAGCAAAGTCAGAAGATTTCCCGACAAGCTAAAGAAAGTGTTTCCTGACGAGTAAAGTTCCAATGATGCCCAACAGATGGAGATCACAAAGCTAACTGGACTCTCATCAATAGAACTGTCAGTTGTCACTGACAACTAACTACAATGGTGACCAATGGAACAGAGAGTTTAGAAAATGATAAAATATCTAGCTGGCAGAGCTAAAAATAGACTTAACTGGTTGTCTACTTTGTTTTATTCAACCAGAGATAAGTGATTGATTTGAAGATTATGTGTACAGTTGGAAAGAAGATATCTATGAGACAAATCAGGAGTTATGATTTAAATCTAATAGGTTGGATTGTTTTTCACACCAAGAATCAAGAATCAAGAAACAATGAATATTATGTCTATATAAGAGACAAGCTTAATTCATTTACGAATGGGATTAAGGGGAGTGAATAAAAAGAGGATGTTGAAGAGAAATTGATGAAGAAAAAATTCATGCAGTCCTGATCAAACAAGCTGAAGGAAGAGCTAAGGAATTTTGCAGACACCAACGAACAGTGAGCACAGCATCACAGAGCAGAAAGTATGGAGCACAAGGATTAATTGATACATTGGTCAGAGAGGTAATGTACTTAAATAGATCTGAAAAATTGTAATTCAAAGTTGCAATATGAATAGGTCATAGTGTCTTAGTTTAACCATTGAAGCATCAAGTCTCTTAACCAAGTAGGACTTAACAGTCTTCTATATATTGAGGTATATCTCAAGGAGTGCCAAAAAGTTTGATTCATGAAAGTAGCATTGGACTTGTCTGATACCTATTGACAGTCTAAGAAGTAATTTGATTCAAGGATGGTATCAATAGATGCCCGATACTAAGTGACAACCTCTATGTATAAAATCCTCTAACAAGGTCACACTTAACAGTGTGTTTGTAACCTTTAACAAGGTTGGCTCCGAACAGGACTCACTTTAGAAGAGTGAAAATTTGGGGTACCGATCCTAGTGGTTTTTCCCTTAACAGGGTTTCCACGTTAAAAATTTATGTGTTAGCTGTGTATGATTCATTTCTTTACTATTTTGGATCTTACATAGCTAACTCTGGGGTGATCGGTATACTCTACTTATTTACTGAGTTTCAGTAAATAATTATACTGCTTATCGGTAATCAAGAAAGAATAAGGATTGACAGAGAAAACTGACAAACAGTTAATCTTTAGTAGTATTTCATGGCATGCATCTTGTAGGGACATAATAATCAAATATTTATTTATTGGTGGTTAAGTTTGAAGGATAAATTTTTGAGGCAACTGATTCACCCCCCTCCCCCCCTCTCAGTTATTACTAACAATTGATATCAAAGCTTGTGTGCTTGGAAAGGAAGGTTTCAAGACCTAAGTCAAGATCACAAGATGAACAGACGAGATGTGCCCAAGTTGAACAAAGACAACTTTGCTTCATGGAAAAGCAGGATAAGACTCCACTTATCAGGTATTGGTAATGATGTTACTCAATTCCTAGATACTAAATATGTGTTTCCCACATGAGTATTTATAGTAGATCAATTGAGAGAGATGCATGAGCACAACTGCATGGTCATGGAGCTTTCTTCCTTACTCTCTGATGCTGAATTTGAAGATGTCAAAGATTGCAAAACTGCAAAGAAGATGTGGGACAAACTGAAGCTTGTACATGGAGGTGATACAAATGTTCTGAGAGCCAAAGGAGAAATCCTTAGAGGAAATTTTGATGATCTCAGAATGAAAGAAGGAGAAAACATCACATAGTACAGCACAAGAATCCAAGAAGTAGTAAATTCTATACAAGGGGTTGGAGGTACACTTGAAGAGGAGACAGTGGTAAGTAAAATCTTAAGAACCTTACTGCCTGTATATGTTATTAGAGTTTATGTCATTCAATAAATGAGAGCAGTAGAAAAAAATACAGTTACTCTTGATAATTTAATTGGTAGACTGATTTCATTTGAGATGAATAACTTTGATAATAGTGTCTTACCAAACTTAGAGTCTGCATTTAAATCTTCTATGAGAATAAGAAAATCAAGTCATAGACACACATCTAGAAGA
>MU226340.1:446682-462978 GCA_018584345.1 Thuja plicata | reverse complement strand
GTTTATTTCATTTATTAATATTCCCCTAAACCCCAACCTAACCTATCTCAACCACTTCTACCCTAGGTTCTAACCCTTCTCAACCCATTCACCCATGCTAATCTAATCCTAATCCTAATTCTAGTCCATTAAGGAATGCTTAGAAACTCAACCCACTTGAGAAAGTCCACTTTCTCAAGCTTGACTTCCTTAAGGTCCACTTTCTCAAGCCATCCTCTTACACCCTCCCTTGCCTCTTTAAGGCTTTCATTAATGCCTCATTAATGAAGATTCCTTAAGCCTATGTCTCCTCCATGCCTCATTAATTCCCAAGGCATTAATGGTTCTTACACCTCCATTAATGAGTCCCTTAACTCATTAATTCACCTTGTCCCCCCTCTCTCTCTCTCATTCTTCTATAAATAGAAGCCATTTTTTAGAGTAAATAAGCCTTCACATTAGATCAAAAATACATTGTTATGCTGTTGAATTAACATTAGACTTATATTTCATCTTTCATTTCATGCTTTTGCATTTTTTTCATTTCAAATTTTAGAGCTAGATTGCATGCTTTATCATCTTTTTAGCTTGGTTTTGAACTAAATCCTTCATGCTAGGTTGTATTCGTCACTGATTTGTAGCATATTCTGAGGGCTGATATGTTACTAATTACACTCCTCCTAGTTAGCAGGCAATAGGTCAATATTAGTGGTTTTGAATGTTTTATCTAACCTTTTGGACTAATGCAATGACTTATTGAGTGTTTGTGTCTTTTTCAACTGGTTCCCAAATACACACACACATTTCTAGCGCCCACCGAGGGGCTCAAATTTTGATTTAGCCTCATTTTCTAACACTTTTTTGGCAATTTGTAGGCTCAAGAATCGATCACAGAATCGCATTTAATCTTGAAGGATCGCATCCCGGATACGCCCTCGTACCGTGTAAATTAGCTCGTATATAGGATTTCCTGGATCGTATCTAGTTTTGGCTCGCATTTGGTCAGCAAGGGCTCGCATCCGGTGAATAGGCTCGCATCCCAGATACTATATCACATTCGATAGGATTTTAGGCTCGTATTTGGTTGAGAAGCTTGTCTACTTCATTTTCCTAATCCTAACAAGCTGTTCTTTTTGTCTTTTACATATTAACAAGTGTTTTGCAGGTATTTTTGGTAGTTTTCATAGAGTTGGATTAAACAGATACTAACGTGGTTTTTACAGATTGCTAAACCCCCCCATCTTGACTTCTATTTTATTTTCTTTTCAAGAACTTAAGACCATTTCTCCACTTGCTAAAACAACTAGATATTATTCTCTTTTCCTCTTAAGGAAAATCAGAAAGTCAAACGTTGATGAAATTGGGAGTAACTAAACAAGTAAGCACACTGTTTAATTTATTTTGGGGATAGAAATTGAACAAACACAAGGCACTAAATATGTGGGCTCAATGAACAAAAACATCATTTAATTGCTTTTGGATCAGAAATTGAACAACACAAACTCACTAAATTTTGTGGTTAATTGAACAAAACAAACTTTCCCTTTCTGTTTTCTTTAAAATAGGAACAATTAAATCGAGCTCAACATAGATTGAGGGAAAGAACCTTTGTTTTAAGTGTTTGAGGAGAAAATGGCATGGAATAGGAGAGTATTCTCTTCTTCTTTTGAAGAATAAGAAATCTAGAAATCCTAAGCTCACCAATCCTAGTTACCGATCTTTTAACAGTAGAGGGCCTGCTGGTTGAGGAAAAAATCTCTCGGGAACAACCCAAGTGAGGACAGGTCTTACGCCGACCCTTCCAACTCACTATAAATAGTTCCTTCCTTGTAGGCCAAAGCCTCAGAAGATGAAATTGGTTTTTTTCTTAGAATTTTGACATCATTCCTTGAACATATCAGGGTATATATAGAGCGGAGCCGCTTGAATCTTTCTTGCGAGACTATATATATTCAGGTACTCATAGGGCTATACGCCTCAATTTTTCCTTGTGCAATTCTATGGGGGACAGTTTCAAATGGATTGCCCAATAATCTACAACAACTTCAACTGAAAGAATACCTGATTCATCCCCGAAAGGGTGATAATCTTTGTGCAAGGCAAAAAGTAATTGCCCCAAGACACTCATCATATCGTGCCCTCACTTGCGTTTGGAGTCATCTAATACAGCATCATGATTGGAGCCATTACATGCTTGGTGATGGTTGTATTCTGATTAGCATTTGAGTCTGTACCTAAGTCAATGAGCAAATATTTTCATCCTCCACCTAGAAAATAGGGCAAAAAGAGTGTTTGATTCTTAAACAATGCAAAACTGTTTGACGTGTTCAAAAGATCACTAAAAAGATAAGATCCTCAAAACAATCAACAAATTTCAAACCTTGGAGTACAAGTGTCTTTCACACCTTACGACACCTCTTGACAAAATCTGGAAACAAACAACTTCACGCACTTCAAAAACAAATTTTCTAAAATTGACCAAAACTGACAAGACCATCATAAGATCGCATCCTATTTTTCCCAAGTCATATTCGGGGTTTAGGATCGCATTTGGTGTATTGGATCACATTCAGTCAAGCACATAGTCACATCTAGATTCTAGGATCGCATCTGGTTCCATCAGAGGCTTGTATCTAGGACCTCGCATTCAGGATAGTGGGCATTTCCAGCAATCTTTCCTAGGAAGTCTCAGTTGTTTTAGGTACCCTTTTTGCTCTTTAGCCGGTCCCTATTGTCTCTTTTGGTCTCCTTGTTATTTTTAAACACTTTCAAAATGTCCACCTTGCATGCATAGTCAGTCTTTCACGATTGGTTCAATACGTGTGGTCTATCAATTTTCTATCAGCAACTTGGTTCCCAGCTCACTATCAGGGCATTCTAACCCTCTGACACTGGAATCATTTACATCCACCAACAACAAATAGTTACTTCTACCTAGACACGCCCACTTGAACAATCTGAAAACCATACTTGCACTATTGGGAAACATTAACAAAGTTGAGAAACAAACTTCATGGTTAACACGAGACACAATAAGTACACAACTGAAGGATCAAAAGTGCCTCCTAAGACACCACACTTTCAAGGAGAAACTTCTCGCAGTTCCCTTTGTGATCTAGATTCACCTCCAATGGATAGCAACACTAACGAATGGAGTAAGGCCTTTAAGGGTTATAATGATGGAAAAAAGAACAATCTAAAGGCACAAAAGAAGAAGAAAGACCCAAGTTTGAACATAATCCATTTGGGTCAGATAGTGAAGAAGAGATCCCTAAAGATGAGTACGAAAAACTCAAACAGAGTAAACGGATCCATAAGATATTAGAACGGATAATCGGTGATGACAAAGAAAAATACTTCCTTCATTTAGCATCCTCTAGTGTCAAGCTACCCAAGGATTACAATGTGGAAGACCTCAAAGAAAAGGAAGTACCCAACCCAATATCTATTCTCACCAAACAGCTCAATCTAATGCAAATGGAGCTCACGAACCTCAAACAAGAGAAGGAAAAACCTAAAACAAAATACTCTTTGGATGCCATTTGTCCATTTCCTTTTGACAAGAGTATCACTATGGTCCCATTTCCTCCTAATGTGGCAAGGGAAAAGTATGAAAAGTACACAGAAGAAACTGATCCACATGACCATGTAAGAGAATTCTATGCTCTAAGCATTGAGTACATGCATGAACCCACTTACCTCATGCCACTATTTCCAGGAAGTTTAGGAGGTAATGCCATGGAATGGTTCTCAAAATTGAACCCTAAAGTCAAAGAATTTGAGGAGTTGATGCAACAACTCATTCAGAATTACTCCTACAACATCCAACATGACGTCACCATGATGGTTCTATGTAACACCAAACAGAAAACTGGGGAATCATTTACACACTTCCAACAAAAATGGAGGAAGATTTTTGCACGATATTCAAGAGTCATTCCCAAAATGGAGAAAATGGAAATCTTCATTAATAATCTCATACCTAAATTGAGCTATGATCTACAAATGCAAGATTCTCCTATTTTTGATAGGATGATTAAAAATGTCCTCTGTATTGAGGAAGTCATGGTCAAAAAGGGAGAGATCACCCTTCAAAATGAAATCAAAGGCAGTAGCTCCAACTACAAGCCTAAATGGTGGAAACAAAACAATAATGTTTTTAATGACGGAGTAGTTGATGCCTCTAACATTAATTCTAGACCCGAGGCATTCAATCTAACCAATGGCATGCAAGCAAGGAAAGAGGCTAAAGAAACACCTCCCGTTCCCAAAACAAACATTGATAATGACAAGGGATGAACATGGACTTCAAAACCCCAAAGAACATTCACTCCTTTGGGGGAGCCTCTTGAGACGGTTTTGAAAACATTGGTGTATAACAAAGTTCTTACAATTTCCGATTCTAAACCTTGGGAACCAATGGTCAAACCCAGATGGTGGAATGATAACTCCTATTGTGTCTTCCACAAAAACAAGGGACACAAGACAAATAATTGTCTCAAGCTCAAACATGTTATCCAAGACCTCATCGAAGGAGGTAAGATCAAGGTGGACGGACACACTATGAATGAAGATCACATAGCATTTAATAAACCATTTCCTAATTACAATCAAGGGGAAACATCTAAAGGGAAAGGTAATGAAATAAACTACACCTATTCCAAGAGTGACAATGTGATCAATATGCTTAGCATTAAAAATGAACCCATCAATATGGTCATGATTAAAGGAGCCTCATCCTCCTCAAATGTTGTAACACAGAGCCAAGTACAGGTTACAATCAAAGGACCTTTGAAACCAATATCAACACCTAAGGTTCTTGTTATAACTATTCCTAAACCAGCAGCAAAACATGTGGTCACTATCCCTAGAGAAAAATATGACTTGGTAGACCAATTGCAAAGAACCGCTGCCAAAATTTCCATCTTCGAGTTGCTCAAAATATCCACTGTGCATAGGGAAATCCTATAACAAGCTCTACATGCTGCTAATGTTCCAAAGGATATCGATATAGACAAGTTCCAAGCAATGGTCAATCACATCTCAGTGCCACACTACCTCTCCTTTTTTGAGGAGGATGACAAGTCATTGACCCATCCACACAAACAACCCCTCCATGTTGAAGTCCTTATTCATAGATCCCGTGTTAGATGCATGTTGATAGATGGAGACACCAAATTGAATATTTGTACATTGGATCTAGTCAGGAGGCTAGGCCTCTCAGAGAAAAAAATTGACTCTAGAAATAAGATAACCATCAAAGCTTATGATGAGGAAGAAAGATCCTCCAGAGGTATTATTTGTCTACCCATCAGAGTTGGGCCAATTGAAAGGGATGTCATATGTCAAGTTCTAGATTTACCCCTAGCCTACAATATCCTACTAGGGAGACCATGGATTCATGAGATGCAAGTTGTACCATCCACTTATCACCAATGCATCAAGTTCCCACATAATGGGATAGAGGTGACAATTCCTACAGATGTCAACTACACTTGCAACAATATCAAAGTAGGTAGCATGATCCCACACAACAAGGAGGCTATGGATGCAGTTTCTCCTAAAACTACCAAGGACATGGTTATGAAAGGCTTTAGCAAAACATTGAAACTTCAAGAAGCAGGTATGGGAGAGTACAAATTGGACCCGACTCCTTCACTAATCGACCTTCTAGTGTCACCGAGATCCTATGGAAAACTTTCACCAACATTCACACCTCTAGCAGTCAAGGAGCCAGAAGTACACAAGGCAATTGGCATGATAAAGGAATCCACATCTTCTTTAGATAACAAAGAAGAACAGGTAGCCTTAAACTGGCTTTACAAAGGAGAACCAGTGGAATCTAAGGTAAAACATGTGAAGATATCCCTAGAACAGTATGGAAAGGGATATGAATTCCTCAAACAAATGGGTTACAAAAGAAAAGGACCTCTAAATGACACAGGACGAGGGATCATTGAACCTATACCCATGGAGTTCCACCTCAACAAAGATAAAATAGGACTTGGCTTTAATACTCAATCCAACAAACCTACTTCAAAGCAGAGTCCACCTTCTGAAGCAGAGAGTGATAAAATAGGTGAGATAATATCAGAACCATGGCCTTATGAGAGATTACTACATATTAGTACATAGAACCCTGAATATCAAGGAGAACGCTACATACCTAGTTTTGAGGTACCACAAGATCTTTACACTCCTTTACTAGCACAACCACCCATTCAAGAGGTAGGAGACACCATAGCAATGATCACTCAAGAAGAACCCCGGCCACAAAATTTAAATCCTAACTGGGGGCAATTGGTCACAATTTCACATGTTCTAGATCTACCTCACTTTGATCTACAAGCAGCTAATTGAGTCCATCAAATAAACATTGCTGAATATTTGGATAGATCTGATGATGATGTCACAGACTCTCATGACTATGAGTGGGATCGGCTATCTATTGCCTCCGAGGAAATTGGGATAGATACAATTCACATGTTTGCAGCTTCCTCAACTCCTAGTAAATGACCTAACACTCCTTTTAATGATACCAATCCTCCTGAAGAAGAAGAAGAGTTCCTTCCTCTGATCATTAATGGAGACACTGGTGAATACATAACTCTAGAAGAATTTCATAGGCTACAAGAAAGAAGCCTCCTTTTACAAAGGGGTGATGATGAGGTATCTACTTACGAGTCACTAGAGTTTAATCCATATATAACTGACAATGACCCTTTTAACAATGATCTTACTCTTATTGATCTAAACATCAAAGATATTAACTTAACAGATCGTGTCATGTTGGTTAACAGTTATGATACTAACATGATGTTGTCCTTCTCAGAATCTGACTCCCTAAAATTGGTACTTCTAGACCTAATCGATTGGACTGCAACAGATCCCACTCCTATCCTTGACTTTCCCAATGACCACTCCCTATCTTGTTACCTTAATGCTTGTGAACCTCACCCTTCTTCCACCAATGCAAGAAGCGAGGGGATGTCATAGGAAGATATCAAGTTTCTTAGTCACAAACTGAAAAATAAAAAGAAAAAGTGGACTGATGGTGAAAACCACTCTGTGGCAGTATCAGATCCCAAAATAGTAAAGAAAAAAAATGTATCCAATGGTGAAAAACTCTCAAAGGAACCAAAGGATGAGATCCTTGATATCCTCCCTGAACACTTTCATGAAAGATCTTTGGTATTGATTGAACCAACACAACCAGTGAACTTGGGCACTATTGAAGATCCTCAGATAGTTCATCTAGCATAATCTCTATCAGAAGAAGAGAAGGTACAATTCATAGAACTCCTGAAGGAGAAAAAGATCAACTTTGCATGGTCCTACACTGATATATCAGGGCTAGATCCTAATCTCATTATGCACCACTTAACTATAGCTCCTGGGATCAAGCCCGTAAAACAAAAACTCAGGAAAATGCATCCTCATGTTGCATTGTTGGTGAAAGAAGAATTGGAAAATTTGTTAAAATCTAGATTTATTCAAGTCATTGCCTATGCCGTATGGATATCCAATGTGGTCCCTATTTCTAAATCTGATAAATCTATTAGGATCTACACAAACTTCAGAGACCTCAACAAAGCATGTCTGAAAGATGATTTCCCTCTACCAAACATTGACATGATTATAGACCTTACAACTAGATTTTAGATGTATTCATTAATGGATGGATTCTCGAGTTATAATCAAATCAAGATCACCCCTGAGGATCAAGAGAAAACTACATTCACATGTGCATGGGGCACATTTTGCTAGAACATCATGCCATTTGGGCTAAAGAATGTCGGTGCAACATATCAAAGAGCTATGACAATAATATTCCATGATATGATGCACAAAAACATGGAGGACTATGTCGATGACACATTGGCTAAATCCAAAGAAAGAGGTACTCACATTTTTGACCTATGAAAGATATTGGATCAAATAGAACAATTCCAACTCAGGCTCAATCCAAAGAAATGTGCCTTTGGAGTCCAATCAGGCAAGCTCCTAGGATTCATAGTATCAGTGAAGGGAATCGAGGTAGATCTTGCAAAGGTAAAAACTATTCTAGAGATGACTCCTCCACGTAACATCAGTCAAATGAGGACACTTTAGGGGAGACTCTAGTCTATCAGGAGATTTATGTCCCAACTTGCAGATAAAGCACAACCCTTTACTAATCTACTACATAAAGGGGTTACATTCAACTGGGATGAACACTGTGAAGCCAACTTCAGAGAATTGAAGGGGTACCTGGCTGCTCCACCTATTCTTATGGCTCCTATTCACTGAAAGCCCTTGCTCCTATAAATTTCAGCTATAGCTACATCCCTAGGAGTATTGCTATCACAAGAGGACGAAACAAAGAAAGAGCGAGCTATCTACTACATTAGTAGAACTCTAGTCACTTATGAGCTCAATTATAGCATTATTGAGAAAGCATGCTTAGCAGTCATCTTCACATCACAAAAATTGAGACACTACATGCTCTCTCATATAGTCAAGCTCATTTCTAAGATAGATCCTCTGAAGTATCTTTTGAGCAGAACAGCCTTAACAGGACGTTTGGCAAAATGGGTCCTAATTCTAAGTGAGTTGTACATTGAGTATGTCGAATGGAGATCTATAAAAGGATAGGTACTTGCAGATCAATTGGTTGATTCACCACTCTAGGATAATAAACCATTACTAATTGAATTTCCTGATGAGACAATCATGCATCTCACCGAACATCCATGGAAGATGTACTATGACGGTTCATTTACTCAACAAGGATCTGGAGCAGGGGTTCTCTTCATAACACCACAAGGGTACAAGATTCCCAAATCTTACAAATTAATTTTTCCATGCACCAACAATATCTCAGAATATGAAGCATTGGTCAATGGCCTCAATCTCACCATGGAATGGAAGATCATTGAGTTACACGTATATGGTGACTCCCAACTAATTATCAATCAAATCAATGGGGAGTATCAAACAAGAGATGAAAATTTCATGCCCTACAAGAAACTAGTTGATGACCTGAAGTAGTACTTTGTCTTCATCACCTTCCAGCAGATACCAAGATCAAAGAACAAAGCTGTAGATGCTATGGCTACCTTGGCATCCATGTTACAACTAGAGGAACATCAATTCCGCTATGACTTCTTGGTGGAAGAAATACCCTATCCCGCCTTTGCCAATCCAAAATACTAGGTAATATGTGCCTTGAATACCCCAGCTCAATCTCAATATTCCAGTATCATGGCCTACCTTTCTGACCAAACCATTCCCACCAATCTATCTAGAAATGAAAAAAGATCCCTGATTAGGACAGCATCACATTACGTCCTCATAACTAACAACCTATATCGACGCTATCTCGATGGTACACTTCTTTGGTGTTTAGAACTTGAAGAGTCTGATCTAGCATTACAAGATGTCCACAAAGGTGTATGTGGATCACACTCGAACGACTTTTCATTAGCTAAAAAATTGCTTAGAGTAGGCTATTATTGGCCTACCATGGAGAAAGATGCTATTCAATTTTCAAAAGCATGTCTTAAATGCCAGACACACAGAAACCTTATTCATGCTCCTTCCAGAGAACTGATACCTTTTATATTACATTGGCCATTTCAACAATGGTCCTTTGACTTGGTTGGAAAAATATATCCCAACTCTTCAAATGGACACAAGTTCATCATTACAACCACTGAGTATTTCACAAAGTGGGTCGAGGCCATGTTTCTAATCAAAGCCACTGGAAAACAGGTGTCTATGTTCATTCTGAACTACATTATTTGTAGATATGGGATACCCTCTTCAATTGTGACAGACAATGGGGGCCAATTTAAAAATCAAGACATTGATGACCTCTGTGAATAGTTCCATATCACTCCACATTGCTCCTTGGTCTATTATCCTCAAGGTAATGGACAGGCTGAGGCATCAAACAAAAATATTCTCAAGATTCTACACAGAACTGTGAGCAAGTCTGGCAGAGACTGGCATTTACAACTGAATCCGGCACTATGGGCCTACAGAACAAGCATCAGAACACCAACTAGAGCCATGCCATTTTCTCTATTCTATGGCACTGAGGCCATACTACCTATTGAGGTTGAAATCCCATCTTTCTGAATATCTTTACAAGGACTGGTTACTGATGAACAGTAGCGCATTGATTGGGTAAATACTCTGGACCTACTAGATGAGCGCAGACAACAAGCGTTTGATCACCTCAAAGTGTACCAAGAAAGAATGTCTAAAGGTTACAACAAGAAGGTTAAACCATGCAAGTTTGAGGTGGGAGACCTTTTCCTAAAAGAGAATACTAAGAACCAGCCTAACAGAGAGCAGAAAGGAAAGTTTGAACCTAAATGGCTGGGACCTTATGTTATCACTGCTACTTTTGGGACTGGAGCTTCAGTTAGCTACACCTGATGGAGACGTTCTTCCAGATCCTATCAACACTCTACATTTGAAGTGGTTCTACGCTTAATGTTCAGCTAGCAGAGCCTGTACAGCAAATAGTTCTTGCAAAGCACCAAAAACATTCAAAAAATTGATCCTGAAGAAATCCAAAAATAGTGGAAAAAGTCCTACAAAATAGGTATCCTTGGTGAAAACATGGTAAACAGGCGCCTTGATATTACAAAAACATTCAAAAAAACAAAAATAGAAAAAAAATTGAAAAAGAGAAAAGTGCCTTGATCAACACCTGGTAAAACAAGTGTCTTGGTAGCAAAAAGAAAGAAAAGAATCTTGCCAAGTTGTGAAAACCTGGCAATCAGGCGTCACTTGTGTTCTGCGCTCCATCTATCAATGCACTACTGATACTAGGCCTTCATAATTTTTCCTGTGCTCACAAGATAACTTCATTTTCCTACATGACTATCTTATCCTCGCTTGGGATTTGTCTATCTTTACGTCTTAGGAATAAGTCATTCTGCACTGGGGTCATCTTTGTTGGCATAGTCAGTTTTGGTTCCTACGTTACCCTAGGACGGTTTGCCTCACGGACATAATGTTTCTCGACACATGCAAAACAATGTCACATTCTAACAACCAAGGTGTCTTTTAACGACATCAAACATGACATTTACATTCACAGCATTCCTACAAGGCTATACTAGATCACAAACATGAACGGATTATCCTATCGAGGCACAGACATGGAACACCATATTGCTTGTATTGCAATTTTCTGATTGATGAATCTTTACTATGTTTGACATGTGGATGGACAAGTACTATTTAAACACATAGTTTAATAATGGTTTGATTATGATTCTTTTATGTCCTAATTATATTTTCCACTAGGGGCATCTAAGTAATTATAAATTTTATTTGATTGATTCTCAATTGATGATTTATTATGTCTTCTTAGTTACTCAATGACGTCTGCGCAAAGACAAAGAATCACAAGGATTGGGGACATAGTGTTTTCTTGATTTTCTGTGTATGGTGATTGTTTCATATGATCCTATAAATTTTACCTAACTTGGATGTTTATGATAATAGCTGCTACTATGGATAGATAGCCGCATATATCTTGATCTTTGTTATGTGTAAACTATGGTGAGTTTGACACAATTTCCTTGTCTATTTTCTAATCCAGATTCTCACTAAGGTATATGAATCATAATGTACCCAAGGATATGAATTTTCAAGGTCATTGCAGGTCCAATATCTTCCTTTATCAAAATTTGGTATATTAAAAGGAAGGTGACTATTTTTTTAATCCTGGCTTTTATGCCTTGATGCCTAAGTCTATTTCTGGCATTTCAATAAAATATAGTATTCATATTATCATAATATCAGTGGGTATTAGTGATGGTTGTACTATCAGATGGTATCCATTTCAAAAAGCACCCAATGATGATAAAAATGTTGCAATATTTTCTAAATCAGTGACAAGTCCTAAGAGTCTTCATATAGCTACATTTAAAGATTTCCTAATGCATTTGTCAACATCAATAATAACATAAGGAAGTTTAAGCTCAAAACTGGTTTTCTATCTTCTTCTACACATCAAGTTAATTACATCATCTATATTACTGATATCAAGTATCATTGCACATCCATAGCATACATTTTGCATTCATTGAAAAGAAGAAACTGGAAAATACAAAAAACAAAGCATCCATGTATTGCATTTTTACTTCTACATCCTAAGTGCATCCATACATCTATTTTGCATAAATCGGGAAAAACAAAAGAAAAATACATTTTGCATTTTCACATAGATATCATTTATGACATATTTATATTAGTAATAACACATTACATCCACATTATAAAATGACGTTATCATCTATGAACTAACTCATCAAGAGATCAAAACATCATCACATGTGCAAAAGATACATTTATCACGTCTATGGCAAGCAAAATGGATACATTTATCACATGAAACATGTCAAAATCAAGAAACTGCATCAGATATATATCATCATAAACATGGTACAAATCAAAGCATAAAGTGTATCAGAAAGCATATAGTGTATCAGTGAGACTAAAGAGTATCAGTATGCCAAAAATGAATCAGATATATGTATGAATGAATGTGATATACAAAAAAGGGGGGATCTCAGCAGTATCCAGATATAGATATATACTCTCAAAAATATACATGTCATACAAAATGGAACAAGAATCAACTTTAGCCCACCCTCTCCCTAGTCAAGAGGAGGAGGAGGAGGAGGTGGCATGTCCCCCTCTGACTACTAAGCAACACGAGAAAAGGAAGCTACTCTCTAACCCTCAGGAACTGCTGCATGATACAAGGTGTAATAATATGTTGCCCTCTATCCCTGATGGACTGATGTGTGGGCATGAGCATCTCTCTCCACTCTAAGCATCTCCCCCTGGAGATCCCTCTCTGCTCTCAGCCGCTCAAGCTGTCTGTCCCTATTCACTAAAAGAGCATCAGTGGTAGTAACCCTAGCCTCTAAAGCTGTGATTTAAGCCTGGAGCTGCTCCCTCTCCTGCTCACATCTAGATAAAGGGTCCCCATCTCTACCGGGATCCTTCTCCTAGGCTCTTTGTCACCACTGTCTCTGCTTCTCTACAGTAAGTAATGGACTAGGGTCTCTCTGTGGGGCCACAAATCTAAACCTCTGTCGTCTACCCTACCCACTACCATTGGCGCCACCTGTATCAACTGCCTCTCCACCACCACCCCTGTCATCACCATCATGCCTGTCATCTGGAGGGGGATGCCTGCCACCATCTCTGCCACCATCGTAGCCCCCATGTCTCCCAAGTTCTCTAACTCTGCCTCCTCTACCCCTGATGGGTCGGTCATCAGGATCATAATCCAGAGGCTCCTCTATACAAGGAATGATCTCCTTGGGCACTGTAAATCATGGAAAAGGTTACTGGAGCATCTTTGCAGCATACCCATCTGAAACTCCAGCATCCTTGACATCTGGAAGAAGGTCCCAGTCTATAGCCACCATGTCTCAGATATCCTATGATGCAGTCTCATACGTCAGTTGTGCACCCTAATCAGGTGCCTCATCACAAATACGCGCATATACTGCCACATCCTCTGTACGGCCCTGTCGCCGCCCATACTGTCTCAAGACTCTGGTAATAAGGAAGTACTCTATGATGTATCTAGTATGGCTGATCAAATATCTTCTCTGGCACAAGAATGGTACCTATCAGGCATCATATGTCCATACCTTGCAGTCTAGGTATGGTCGCCACACGACCTCTGTCATATCATCGAATAATCAACGCTAATACTTGACCTTGCCAAGATGGGGCTGCTGAAGGAGGCCTACATACATATACACATAGGGCTGCTCAGGTGCCCCCTACCTATCTACTATCAGTCGTATGATAGGGATGTGCTCCCAGGCCCAAATCTGAAGGATCAATATACCAACAGTCATGTTGCGAGTATGGTGGTACACAATCTCATGAAGCTCTTTGTATATATGAGCTAGTATGAAGCTCCCCCAGGAAAAATGTCGGTGATGGATGATCATCTACTCCACCATGCTAACCCAGCCCACCAAGAAACTATGCTAACCTCTATCCGACATGAGAATGGCGCCTACCACGCCTGCCAATGACACAGCTAATCTATCATAGTGATCAACCATGTAATCCCATGATAGGTATCTACGATCTATAGTATCATCCTGGAAGAATCTCTGAGTTGTCCCAATCACCACGCCAGCTCTAGACTTGAAGAACACCTCATCTCCCATCATCGGTACATGCAAAATCCTCCAGACATCCTCTGGTGTCACAATAATCTCTCTAGTGGGTAGGTGGAAGGTGTTGTTCTCAGAATGCCACCTCTCGGCAAGCGCAATCAACAACCCTTGGTTCACCCCGATCTTGGGTAAACCTATCAGTGAACACAATTTGCATCAGATCATGGTGGTCTACTCATCATCTGACAATCAGCTAGACAAAGCAAGAACTCATGTAGGATATGTGCCGTGAAAGGCGACTACCTCAAACTGGGCCTGATTTTGGAAAAAATAGTTAATAAATCAAAAACTATCTACAAAAAGGGGCAGAATCCTACTCCACTAAGTCATTCCAAGTTCGCAGGATGCAAACAGATCAAAGAAAATTCAAACTCTAAGTCTTCTACCAAATGCGATCCTGGAAAAATAAGATGTGATTGCGTATACAGGATGCAATCCCAGAAAAATGGGATGCGATCCTAAACACAGGGTGCAATCTTGGAAATACAGGATGCGACCACCTAATGGGTTTCCTCATAAAACAAGACTAAACCTAAGGAATGAGATGCGATCCGGGAAAACCTGGATGCGACACAGAAATTTGGAAAAACTGGTTACGACTCAGGAAAAACCAGATGCGACTCGAGATTGACCGGATGCGATCCGAAATCCCGGATGCGATCCTAACTTCAAAGGCCTCTAAAATTGATAAAAATACGTGAAATTCAAAAATGCAAAATTCACAAGGTATTTTATCAGGCACTTACCGACGGTGGGTAGTCGACTGGTCGCTGGTGTCGGTGACTCATCTCAAATCGGTGCTTCCTCACAGGGACTACCATCTTCGCTTCAGAGCTCTCTAGATTTCTATGGAGGAATGTAAAAATGAATAGTGAAATGGTACTTTTGGAGGCTTATATGGGTCTTTTGAGACATTTAGGGTTTCTAAAACTCCTCCCAAACAACTATAGATTCATTTCTATTCTCTTTTTACTCAATCAGGAACAAAATCAAAGGTATCTACGATGTTTTTAGCAGCACAGCTTCACTTTTGCGACAGTTTCAAAACTTATGGGTTTGCTTCATTTATTCACCACATTGGTCAATACTACATATTTTATCATACATCTTGGTCTAAACATCATTTTATCAGCCTTATCACTCATATTTTCATGTAATTAACTTGATAATTGTGTGTTTGTTTTTAAACACACCGTCTTCTACTCCACTCTTTCTTGCCCTATCACTTCTTGCAAGTGTTCTATTCTTTTCACTTGACGGATTTATTTTTTTCCTTTGATTTCATTCCCGAGGGGGCATGATCACACTATCATCAATTAATTTTTTGCTTGAAACAGCATCAAAATGACTTTGTTATCAAACAAACTAGGGGCATAACAGTTCCTTGACTAAGTCAAAACTATTGGATAGAAAGCTTTGGTTCTCATGAGCTGGATATCTTATGTTTCCTCATTTTAAAATATTTTTACTAAGCTCCTGGCAGCTTCATACTAGCTTTTGGATGACAACCAAGTTCAGAATCAGTATTATCAATTTTTGGACGACAACCAAGTTCAGAATTGGTATTTTTAAAATATTTTATTGATCTTTGGACGAAAACCAAGTTCAAGATCAATTCTATCAGTTTGGTTCGATCAAGTGCGAGACTGAGCTCATCAACATTTCGTTCGACAACCAAGAACGGAATTCTCAATCTTTCTGAAGTCAAAATCGAAAACTTTCTTTGAATCAATGCGCTGCTCGCACATCAATTCAAAGAGGGGCAAATGTAACCACCTAAATTTGGTCTGTTCTAACTATGGACCCTCTTTGCGCTATGTGTGATCATACCCTTGATTATGTCCAAATGACCCTGTTAATGTTTGGCATAATTCTTCTAATCAATTTAATGTCCTAAGTGATTTTTTATCTCTAAATTATATTAATTATTATAGCCATACAATTCAAATCAATTTCGACCAGTCAAATCAAATGAAAATCAAACATGGCTATAGTATTTAATTATAAAGGAATTAAATAAATCCCTAAATCAAATACCCACTTGCAACTAACCCATTCCCCTAGCCTATTTAATTTAATTAAAATGGCTATAGTCCCCTAA
>MU226340.1:397899-424953 GCA_018584345.1 Thuja plicata | reverse complement strand
AACTATTAAGGGTGGAAGTAAGGCTAAGTTTAGATGGAACTTAGAAGCTGGGAAGTCATTTGAGATGTTGAAAAGGCAAGTAGCTACACAACCTGTCCTAACATTGCCTAGTTTTGATAAGTTATTCGCTATTGAATGTGATGCAAGTGGCATAGCAGTAGGAGGTGTGTTAAGTCAAGAGGGCAGACCAATGGCCTTCTTTAGTGAGAAGCTAAATGAATCTAAGAAGAAATACTCTTCTTATGACCTTGAACTATATGCTCTAGTGTAGTCATTAAGGAAGTGGAGACACTATCTTTTACCTAAGGAATTTGTGGTGTTTACTGATAATCAGGCCCTTAGCTACATCAATACACAAGAGAAGTTGAGTAAAAGGCATCTAAAATGGATGGAATATCTCCAAGCCTTTACATTTACCATTAATCATAAGAAGGGTCAGTTGAACAAGGTTGTTGATGCACTAAGTAGCAGACTTTTGACAGTCCAAGAAGTTTAGTTGAATAGTATAGGGATAGAGAGTTTCAAGGACCTCTATCAAGAAGATGAAGATTTTGAAGAGGCATATCAAGTGTGTCATGACTTTTAGAACCATTTCCATAGCAAATTCTCAGAGTTCACATTGCAGATTGGACTGTTATTTAGAGGAAATCAGTTATGTGTGCCAAGGGGTTCTATGAGGATGAATCTAATACAAGAGAAGCATAATGGATCTATGAGTGGACACTTTGGTGTAAACAAAACCTTGGAGTTAGTGCAAAGGTTCTATCATTGGCCTAAGTTGACAAAGGATGTCACTAAATATGTGGAACAGTGTGTAGTATGCCTAAAGGCAAAGGGAGGTAGCAACAATGTAGGCTTGTATCAACCCTTACCTATCCCAAACAGACCTTGGGATTGTGTGAGCATGGACTTCATAGTGGGTCTACCAAAGACTAAGCAAGGCTATGATAGTATATATGTAGTAGTTGACAGATTTAGCAAGATGGGGCATTTTATTCCATGCAAGACTACTAGTGATGCTAGTCACATAGCTTATATGTTCTTTAAAGAAGTTGTAAGAATTCATGGACTACCCTTAAGCATTGTATCTGATAGGGATGTTAAGTTCATGAGCCATTTTTGGAAAACATTATGGAATAGATTGGGTACAAACCTTTCTTTTGGATCAGCATACCATCCTTAGACTGATGTTCAAATGGAGGTGGTCAACAGAGTGTTGGATAACCTATTGAGGTGCCTAACAAAAGAATATGGTCAGACATGGGATGTAGTCATACCTCAGGTTGAATATGCCTATAATGACAGTTGGAATAGGATGACAGGGAGAAGCCCATTTGAAATAGTTTATGGAATGCATCCTAGAGGATTTTGTGAGCTTATGGATCTTGGAGGAAGGGAGTAAAATAGTGGGCATGCTAAGGACTTCACTCACACTATGAAGGAGATCCAAGAGTGGGTTAAGAAAACTATACAGGACAGTCAGCAAAAGTTGAAGGGCAAAGTGGATGAGAAAAGGAAAGATATCCAATTTCAAGTAGGAGACTATGTGATGGTTCATTTGAACAAGTCAATAATGAAAAAAGGAGTCCCTACTAAGTTGTAGATGAAGAGAATAGGCCCATGCAAAGTCCTAGCTAAATATGGGGCTAATGCCTACAAGGTAGACTTGCCTTCTGATTTGAATATCTCTTCTACTTTTAATGTGCAGGACCTAGTTCAGTTTAAAGGTCCATTGACTGAGATTAGTCCACATAATCAAGGAGTTCAGAGTGATGTAGACCCTGATGTGGTGTCTACCAAACAACAATTGATAGATGAGGGAGTTTTGGATTCAAGAGTGCAAAAGACAACTAGACACAAGGTGTATATGGAGCACCTTATCAAGTGGAAAGATAGACATGAATCAGAGGCTTCATGGATTGTATAATCTGACATCAAGAAGCTGGGAATTCTTGACTCTTTATTGTCTACAGGAGTGACTTGACTTTCCCTTTTCGGGGGAGTATGGTGTAGGAGCACCTAGGTAAGGCTATTTGGTAACCTAGGGTTTCTAGAGTTCTTTTGGCTTGTAGTGGTCCTAGCCAAACCACTAGTTGAATAATAGGACTAGAGGTGTCATAAGGTGTGTTTTAGGTCTTTATGGAAGGTCTTTTCAAGTTTATTTGGTCTTTTAGGAAACAAGTGCCAATTTGGACCCTAATTACCAATGTTGTGGCAATGGTGTAAATCAAGCACATAGGGGTAAAATTTAGAAAATAGTGTTTTAGGACCTAAGAGAGGTAAGCATGGTCTACCTAAGTCTATTGTGATGTGTTCATGGTCTTAGAACAAAGTTTAGAATGAATTTCCTAAAATTGTGGAAAGTTGTCAAAATTGTCAATGTTGTCATTTGACAACATTTGTGCAAGAAGAGCATTTTTGATGAAATGGTTATTGTAAATTTATGAAACCATCATATTATATATGGGGACAAATATAAGAGGCCTCCCTCAACCTATAAGCAAGGTTGGTGAACATTTTTCAAATACAAGATTTTCTGTGTGTGCATTTTCTGAGCAATTTCAGTGTGTTTTCTTGGTTACAATAGGTAGATGGATTAGATGTTAGTATGCATCCATTGATTAATGTATGGTAGGTTAATTTGATATTTTTTGTGGATTTATTTTGCAAATTTGTATTGTTTATATTGGTTTTGTTAAATTCTTTGTATTTTACCCTGTCGCTGGTCTAAACCAGGCAGGTTGGACAAATGGGATCTTAACCCAACTTTCCACTATAGTTTCTGTACAGGCTCTTGGCATGGGTGAGGATACTCCATGTAAATTATTTTTATAGAAGGAGGGGCCTAAGAAAGTATTTTTTCTATTTTTGGAATGATGCCCTAGGCGAGCCTGTTGTGCATGGCTAGGGACTGAGAAACATTGCAAGTGATGCAAGGAGGGTTGAATGCATTGGTAGCTTCAAAAAAATCTCATGGAGGGATAGAGTAATGTTTTCAAGAGCCCCAATTCAAAGGAGAAGATTGGAGGATTTTTTTGGTGTTTTGGAAGAACATTTTTTGTGTTCAGACTGTCAAAAAGTCCTAAAACCCTGATTTCTAGGCATGATAGTAGGAAGGGTTGTACGGACAAATTGAGGATTGGAGACCTTGAAAATATCAAATTTATTGATAAAGGGTGTCTGAATCCTAAACCCTTTTGGAGGCTTGTGTGGGAAAATTTCAAGTTATCTTCAAATTGGCAAGAAAAAGGCTTAATTGGCTTATACCCCTATTTGGGTTGAGAAAGGTGCATTGTGAAACACTTGATTGTTATGTGTTTGTGAGTGGTGTATGCAGGGGTTCAAATTGAACCAGTGGAGGTCTTGAAGACCTATCCTTCCATGGAACTACATCCTATGAGGAATTGAGACAATTCTTGGAGAGCGAGACTAGGGAAGACCTAGTTAGATTGTGTTGCAGAATGAAGAGCTTTTGATCAGTACTATTGGTGTACACTAGGTGAAGGGTTAGGATCTTTTATCAAGATATCTAAGGAGAGTAGGTTTGTGCATAGAACTCTACTAGGTTAGTGAGTTGGCCTAAGAAAACCCTAGAGGAGAGTAGGGTATAGAGCAAGCCTAGGTGTGTTACATCACCTCCAACTCATCGGATAACATTTACTACCTCTTTGATTCTGCAGCTATACTGAGTGATATTTTATCCTTCTTTCATCCTTAGGTCATCAAATCTCCCTCTTAGGATTTCTACCTTTTCTCTTAGTACAATATCATCTCCTCCATGTACCAGCTTCAACTTATCCCACATTTGCTTTGCAGAGGTGCAGGTTTTGACATCTTCAAACTCAGCATCAGAGAGTGATGATGCAAGTTATATCATCATGAAATTATGTTCATTCTTTACTCTTAATTTCTCAAGAGTGTGAGGTCTTGTAGGAAACAAATATTTAGTATCAAGGTATTGCGTAACATTATGTCCAATACCTGATAGGTGGAGTCTTATTCTGCTTTTCCATGATACAAAGTTGCCTTTATTCAACTTGGGCACATCTCATCTGTTCATCTTGTGATCTTTAGCTTGAGTTGTTAAACTCTCTTTCTAATCACACAAGCTCTGATACCAATTGTTAGTAATAACTGAGAGGGGGTGAATCAGTGGCCTCAAAAATATTCCAATAATCAACCCAAAAACTTAGTACCGCAATATTAAGCCTCTAGTTATCGTCAGTCCTATAAGATGAATGCCTTCAAATACAATTGTCAAATTACTACCTCTCGGAATGCTTTGTTAAACCTTATACTATATGTTTATCAAATAGCAGTCTGTTAATTTACCAAAAGATAATAAATTATCTAGAGTATACTGATCAATCCAAACTAGCTATGTATAATGAAAAACACTAAAGTAATGATTCATAAACACATTGACACATGGATTTTTAACGTGGAACCCCTGTTAAAGGAAAAACAAACTGGGACCAGTAACCCAAAATTTTCACTCTTCTAAAGTGATCTCGGTGAAGAGCCAACCCTGTTAAAGGTTAAAAACACACTGTTAGGTGTGACCTTGTTAGAGGATTTAAATTTTTAGTTTGTCACTTGATATCGGACATCTCTATGCTACCTACCTTGATCAAACACTCACTTGGCCTGTTAATAGGTATCTGGCATCTCATGCTATCTTCATGATCAAACTTTTTGATACTCCTTGGGATGTATCTCAATATAGAAAGGATCTTTAAATCCTTCTCAATTAAGAGACTTTCTAAATCAATGGTTAAACTGAAACAGTATGATCTATTCACATATACAACTTATACTTGCAGATTTTCAAATATATTGTAATCTCATAAAAGTAATATGATCAATATATCTTTGTTAATACCTTTGCTCCACTTTACTTTTTCTCGGTGATGTTGTGCTCTGTTGCTTGGTGTCCATAGAAAACTTTAACTCTTTCCTTAGCTTGATTGATCAGGACTATATGAATTTTCTCTTCATTAGTTTCTCTTCAGCATCCTCTTTTCATTCATTCACTCACTCCTCAATTCGTAATGAATTAAGTTGTCTCTTTATAGACATGATATCACCATTTTTAGGTTCTTGATTTTCTTGATCTTGGCGTGATCCACAATTCTCACCAATTATATTTAAAGAAAAACTCATGTTTTATCTCGCAAAGATCTTCTTGACAACTGGACAAAATAGCTTTAAATCCTTTACTTATCTTTGGCTTTATCTTGTCGATGAAAACAAAGATAACTACCAGTTAAGTCCATATTTAGTTGTACCAGCTAGATATTTTATCATTTCTAAACTCAATTTAATTTTGGTTTTTTAACTCTTTGATAGCTTCGGTCAACACTCCAGTTCCCTCGCTCTTCTCCGTCATTTTACACTATCTTTCTAGTCGTCAGTTATACTTGTGATTCTTCTTGTTGGTAATGCTCATTGGTGTTCTTGCTTGGGCATCACTGTGACTTGATTTTTGGTGATCTTTGTCTATTGGGTTCCACTAGCCGTCGGTGTTTGAAGTCACATTGTGAATGATTTTCTTTTATGCATTACTGAAAGCATAATCTTTATCTCTCTAATTCTCTAAAGTATTTGACACTTTAATTATAAATGATTAGATTATATCAAGTTGACATCAATGACAATACAATCCATTAACTGATTTAATGTCTTGCATTATATTTCTGCATTTCGGTGATCAACTTAACATCTTCAAACATTCAATCAGTTATATGTCATCAGGGGTTATCACCCCAAGCATACCTTTGAGTTACTCAAGGCATCCTTTGGAAAAGTTTTTGTAAATATATCTTCTATTTGTTCATTTGTGTTGAGATACTCCAATCTAATCTCCTTCTCTACAACCTTGTCTCTCAAGAAATGATACTTAATTGAAATATGTTTATTCTTCAAATGCATAACTAGATTCTTTGACATATTCACTAATCTAGTGTTATCATAATGAATAACCACTGGCTCATCAAAATTTATCCCAATGTCCTTCTGTATTTGCTTCATCCAAAAAATTTGTGTGCAATTTATAGCAGCAACAACATACTTTGATTCAACAAGAGACTAAAATATACAATCATGCTTCTTACTTAACCAAGAAACCAATCTTTTCCCAAGAAAAAATTCACCACCACTTGTACTCTTTTTATCATCAACATTTCCTACCCAATCAAATCAATATAAGCATGCAAAACAAAATCATCAGATCTTTTATACCATAATCCATAATCCAGTGTTCCTTTCAGATATCTAAATATTCTTTTTATAGGAGAAAGGTGAGCCTCTTTAGGATTTTCTTGATATATTGCCACAATTCCAACTACATTAGCAATATTTGATCTAGTGTGAGTGAGATATTGTAAGCCTCCAATCATAGATTTGTACTTTGTCTGAAAAACACTCTGAGATTCATCAGTAGTAGTAATATTGTGACCAGCAACCATAGGTGTTCTAATAGGTTTACAATCTTCCATTCCAAACATTTTCAACATTTCCTTAAGATACTTGGTCTAGGAAATAAAAATACCATTCTTGTTTTGATTGATTTGTAGTCCAAGGAAAAATTTCATCTCACCAATCATTGACATCTCAAATTCATTTTCCATTTCCTTAGAGAACATTTTACTCATTTCATCATTACCTCCAAAAATGATATCATCTACAAAAACTTTGACTATTAAAATTCTATCTTCACTAGTTCTTCAGTGTAAATTAATGTCTGTATTACCTTTTCTGAAACCAAGACAAAGTAAATACCTATCCAATCTAGCATACCATACTCTAGGTGCTTGTTTCAGTCCATAAAAATCCTTCTTCAATTTTCAAACCATGTCCTCATCATATGTCAGAGGAAATCCATCAGGCTATTCAACATAAACTTCCTCCTCTAGATCTCCATTCAGGAATGCATATTTCACATCCATCTAATATAATTTAAAGTATTTGTGTGCATCATAAGCAAGAAATAATCTTACAGCCTCAAGCCTAGCAATAGGAGAAAATATTTCTTGAAATTCTATGCCTTCTTGTTGGGAGTAGCCTTTACAAACCAGTCTTGCCTTATTTGTTACAACCATTCCTTCTTTATTCATTTTGTTTCTTAAAACCCATTTTTTTCCTATAACATTCTTATCTTTAGGTCTAGAAACCAATTCCCAAGTTTTATATTTCTTCATCTGTTCCAATTCTTCTTGCATAGCTTTGGTCCAAGATTCATCTCTACATGCCTCATCAATAGTTTTTGGTTCAACTTGAGAAATCAAACAAATTTCATCTCTTAATCTGGATCTTTTCATCATGCCTTTATTTGCATTACCAATAATTTGAATTTTAGGATGGTTCTTCATAACATACCTTAGTCTTTTTGGAATTTCAGCAGAATCATTTTTATCATTCAGACATACCTCAATCTCATGATCAACCTCAAAAGGTTCTTCTTGATTTTTAGTAACCTCCATTTTTTCTGTAGTCTAGCTATAGTCATATACTCTTTCATGAATCTGAAACTTCTCATCAATCCCCACATTAGTACTTTAAATCATCTTCCTCAATCTCACATTGAAACATTTATAAAATTTTCTCCTAGTGGAATAACCAAGGAAGATTCCCTCATCACTTTGATCATCAAACTTTCCTATCTCATCATCTCTTTTTATATAGCATTTACTACCAAATATTCTGAAATATTTCACAGTAGGAGCATGATTAAACCATAGTTCATAAGGAGTCTTATTAGTACCTTCTCTTATCTGAATTATGTTCAAGTGTAAATAGAAGTACCAACTATTAATATGAATTCAGAATAACTGAGAGTTATCCTCAGGTCTAGATGTGCCCATATAAAACTTTAAATCAACTTCAAGAACTCAAATATGCTCAGTAGCAATAAACAATAAAAGTGTGTAGTTTACTATATTAATGGAATAAGCTTCCAGAAACTTAACAGTAAAACACAAAAATAACATTCACATATTTTGACACCATGATTTAACGTGGAAACCCAATATGGGAAAAACCACCAGTAACATGCTACCAAAATTTTACTCTTCTAAAGTAATGCCCTGTGAGGAGCCAACCCTGTCAAAGGTTACAAAACACACTGTCAAATGTGACCTGGTTAAAGGATTTAATCACCTTGTTAGGAGTGGCCTTATTAGAGGACTTAGAACATTCCAATCTAAATGTCACCTTGTTCAGAGGATTTATACAATGATTGTTAGGTCAACCTTGTTAAAGGATTTGAACTGATACAATGGTTAGAAAGTAATCAACAGGTGTGATTTGATTCATACAACTTACTTTGCAAATCCAGATCCAGTTTTAGCTCTAATGCTAATTCACTGAGTGGCCTCCATTCTCATCTCAAACTTTAGATCTGCTTGGAAATTCGTCAAGCAATCTCTCTCTGCTTCTCTGTTCATCCTTCTCTGCTTAGATCTTGCCAATCAGTTAATTAACCATGCAAAACTTTGCATTCCACTTTGATATCTTAACAATAACCACAGTAGGTTATATTATACCTCTTCATTTAGGTCAGATAAATCTTTTTCTGCTTAATCAAGATTGCAGATCTTAGGTTAGGCCAGATCCAATGGATCTTTCCATCTTTACATTTAATTTTCTTCTCCAATACATTCATTAATTAACCATTGAATTCATGCACTAATAACGGTTTCCTATGCATTAAATGAATATGGACCAATCTTAATTAATAATGCATATCCCAATAAAATCAATTATGTCGGCCATAGATCTCAAATCTCATCAATAAACAAAATACTGATGCTCGGCCTTTCACTGTCTCCCTCGACATTTCACTGGCTCTTAGCATCATCTTTTCTTTGCTCGGCATCACCTTTTGCTTTGCTCGGCATCGACTTTACTTTGCTTGACATTGACCTTCCAGTGAACTGTCAGTGCAAGATAAACAACGTATCACTTTTCCAAAGTGCCAGATGATCAAGTACCCTGGTTTATACTCATAACTCAACCATTTCCTTGGTCTTCTTATTATCCCATTCTCTTCAAATCTTCATCAATCAATAGATGAGGTACTCAAACATACAACAATAGTCTCACCAATTAAGGTTTGACATCAATGATAAAATAAAAATTGTCTACATTGTAGCAATCTTTCCAACAATCTCCCTCTTTGGCATTGATGGCAACACTAAACTATAAAACAATAATTTCCAACCAAAGTTACCATACAATCAAAAAAGTGTCTGTGTTCCTGATATGAACAAATCTTCATTAATGTTTTTAGCTTCATTCAGACTCCCTCTGTGTCTATAATCACACTAATGTTTTATGTTTCTATTCAATTCCCTCTTTCAGTAATATCTCCCTTGTATCTATTGTTACCTATTATTTTAGCAATAATCTCCCTCTTTGACAACAATGCCAAAGATTGACATCTTTATCATGCATATTTTTCTCTATGCTAAGCTTTGTATCATCATCTTTGTGTATGACTGATTTACTTTTCTATTCTAGTTTTCCATTTCACTGTTTTTAGGCAGCATCCTAAAAATGTGACTTACTGTGCATCAATGTGTCAAGTGTTCTGATTAAAACATTTGATGCAATAGTACCATTTAGTACTAGTTGGCCTCAATTAGGGGAATTACCCCCAATTTACCTCTTAGATATTCATGAGCATCCTTGGGTAACGATTTTTTAAATATGTCTACCAACTGTTCCTTAGTGTTCACATATTCCAGTCTCACTTCCTTATTCTGTACCAGCTCCCTCAAGTAATGATACTTGATAGCTATATGTTTTGTCTTAGAGTGCATTATAGGATTTTTAGAAATATTAATGGCACTCATGTTATCACAATATATGACAACTGGTTCTGTGATTTCCTCTTTCATACCTTTCAGTAGTATCTTCAACCACACAATGTTCAAACAATTAACTGCTGCTGCCACATACTCGGCTTCAGCTGTAGATTGTGAGGTGCAATTATGTTTCTTTCTTGTCCAGGAAACTAATCTTTTCCCCAAAAGAAATGCTCCTCCTGTGGTGCTTTTTCTATCATCAATATTACCAACCCAGTCAGAATCAGTATAGACTCTGAGTTCAAACTTTTCATTCCTTTTGTAATATAGACCATAGTCTTATGTACCTTTCAAATATCTCAAAATTCTTTTTACTGCCATAATATGTGTCTCTTTTGGATTAGCAGAAAACCTAGAAACAATTCCAACTGCTAATGCAATATCATGTCTGTGTTAGAGTTGTCATATTATAACTAATAATTAATTTATTTAATTATTAGTCTATTATACTCTACACTTAAGTTAAACTTAGGCATCTTATTATTCTTTAGGGTTTTCACCTTTAGGGTTTCGGTATCCTTTTATAAGGATTCCCTCTTTGTATTTTATTCATTCGATTATTGGATCATAATGGAGAATAGAATATTGCAGTGAGATTTTTCTCTCTCATTTGTTTTTCTCAATCATGGCTTCTCTTTCTCAGATATGTGATTACATGCCTCCATAGCTTTTTCTCTCTTTCTGTGACAAGTGTTTGCATGCAGGGATTCTTGGGAGCTGTGGGGTTGTTCTTCGTCAACTCCAACATAGTATCAGAGCTTCAGATCTTCATGCCCCTGTTCATTATTTGAGAGGGTTTGATCGTGTTCTTTAGATCTGTATTTTTCAAAAGCTTTTTATGTGGATTTAGGGGGTACCTTTGTTTCTGGTCATTTTGGGCTCAAACAGACATCACCATTGCACTCAGAGCACCCAAAAACCCTCAAATCCATATAAAACTTGTCCATTTTGGACAACTTGCCTCTGAGGCAAAAAAAAATTGGTTTCTAATGTCGTACGGGCACAAAAATTGAGAAAAAAATTTAAAAAAAAAAATTTTTTTCATTTTTATTTTTGCATTTAAAAAATGCATGCAATGGTTTTAAAAATGCATCGTTGGCGCTCCTCCGCCGCCGGCTACGCCTCCACCTGCAGCGAGCTTTGCCACCGGCAGCGCCGCCTTCGGTAGCGGCTCCCATTGGCTGCGCCCTCCTCTGCGGCCCGCCCACCTGCAGCCTCCGCTCTGCCGGTCCCTGTCGCCTCCCGACCCCTGCCAACAACCGCTTCGGCGCCCACCGCCTCCCGGCTCCGCGCAGGCCCACCACCGCTCCGCTCCACCCGCCAGGTGTTTCAACCCTGAGGGCCCTTTTTGCTGGCCGGCAGTCCTATTGGTGACCGGGAGCTATGCTCCAGCCCCCTGCGTGTGCCATGTGCCCAGGGGCTTATTTTTTTTCAACCCCAAGGGCTTTAAATTTGTTTTTGGAGCCTTTCTGACCTCCTAACACTGTTTTCTCTCTATCTATAGTATACAGAGGTATTTTTCAACTTTCTTATATCATCGAAAAGCTCTTTCCGAGCTCTTTTCGATGATGGAGGTTGGGGTTTTCGGTTCTTCTATTTTGACAATGTTTTTTGCTGTCAAAGTCTAATGTCTATTTTTTACCTTTCGGGAGTCATATCTTGCTCATTTGGACTCTATTTTTGGCAAACCAAATATCGTCGAAAAGCTAGTTCTGTGAGTTATTCAGCTGTAGGGGTCTTTTTTCTAGATTCTACTCTAGGTTCTTTCTCCTTCAAGTTTTACTCTTTCGCACTTTGGTGGATTACTTGGGTTCTACAAGTCTTGGGATCTCTTCTTTTATTCTTCTGGCTCACTCTTCTTTCTAACTCCTGAGCATTGTATGCTTCTCTTATGTAGCATTCTCTTTTCTGTAAACGCACTGAGATAAAGTGCCTACTTTTGCATATCTGGGATTTTGAGCACCTTGTGTTTGTTTGTACTTGCACTCAATTATAAAGTGTCATGGGGGGTTATGATGTTTTGCCTTTTGTGCTCATCCACCTTTGTCAAGTGAGCGTACCTTCCATGACATTAGCCCATGTTGTGTGTCTGTGACACCGCCCTTTATCCTGTGCTTCTACTTCTATTGCACTGTTGGTGTTCCTGATTCTTCTTCTTGCAGCTATTTCTGGCATTGCATTTCAGTGTTCCTGTCACCCCTCTCCATGTTCAGCATTATGGGGGGGTTCACCTATTGGTTCTATTGCTTCCTTGGTTCGGTTGAGTGATCTACATATTCTATTTTTGTTCATATGTACTAGGCAGATGCAGTGGCTATGCACCTATGCATTCCATTGAGATGGATCATCTACTATATATAGACACTCGTTCATTCCTACTTTTGGAGGTCACCTCTTCAATTGATCAGCTCTTCAGACTTTGTCTTCTCTACCTGGTCATGCACTATTTCAGTGGGGGTTCTATCAGTTTCTTCTGACATTATTTATAGCTTCATGCTTCAGAGATGCTATACATGCTCTTTCTTGTTCCTTTCTTTGGGACTTTCCCTAGATTGGAAGCTTTGTTTCCTTCATCTAGTTTATTTCTTGTACTTGGGTACTGATCAGGCCTAGTTACCGGGACCCATAGTTCCTTTCATGCATTTTGTTTACATGCATCTTTTAGTCCTTAGCTGCTTAGCTTCTCCCTAAGTTACACTTAAGGGGGGGTGTTAGAGTTGTCATATTATAGCTAATAATTTATTTATTTAAATATTATTCTATTATACTCTACACTTCAGTTAAACTTAGGCATCTTATTATTCTTTAGGGTTTTCACCTTTAGGGTTTCAGTATCCTTTTATAAGGATTCCCTCTTTGTATTTTATTCATTCGATTATTGGATCATAATGGAGAATAGATTATTGCATTGAGATTTTTCTCTCTCATTTGTTTTTCTCAATCATGGCTTCTTTTTCTCAGATCTGTGATTACATGCCTCCATAGCTTTTTCTCTCTTTCTGTGATAGGTGTTTGCATGCAGGGATTCTTGGGAGCTGTGGGGTTTTTCTTCATCAACTCCAACCTTTTCACACTTTGGTCCACCATCTCCATCATTGGAGCATAGCTCTCCTCTTGTGCGAGAGCATCATGTGGGACAGTCAGGTCACTTGAACCTCTATGTTGTTCCCGAGACCACTTCTGTGGCTGCCTCACCTCATCTTGTTGGATTAGCAGAAAACCTAGCAACAATTCCAACTGCTAATGCAATATCATGTCTACTATGTACAACATATTGTATCTTACCAATCATTGATCTGTACAGTGTTTGATTTACCTCTTTTGTATCATCATTCTTTGTCAACTTTTGTCTAGTAGCCATGGGTGTACTTACTAGTTTTGAATCTTCCATACCAAAATTTTTTAGTATATCCTTGATATATTTTGATTGTGTAATATAGATAACATTCTTCATTTGATATATTTGTAGTCCAACAAAAATTTTTATCTCTCCAAACATAGACATCTCAAATTCAGTTTGCATCTCCTTTGAATATTCTTTACATATCATATCTTGTCCACTGAATATGATGTCATCTACAAAAATTTCAGCCAATAAAATTCTTTTACCTTGTTTTGTCTTCATATACAGATTGTTGTTGTCATTAGTTCTTGCAAATCCAACCTTCATCAGATAATTGTGCAATCTTTCATACCATGCTCTTGGTGCTTACTTTAGTCCATTTAACACCTTGTGCAGTCTGCAAACCATGTTCCTCTTACTTGGGTCAACAAATCCATTAGCTTGTTCAATATATAGTTCTTCTTCCAGTATCCCATTTAGAAATGCAGACTTCACATCCATTTGATAGACTTTAAATCTTTTGTAGGTTGCATATGCAAGTAGAGTTCTCACACCCTCCAATCTTGCAACTGGGGCAAATGTCTCTCCATAGTCAATTCCTTCCTCTTGTGCGTAACCCTTGCATACCAGTCTTTCTTTATTCCTTGTGACCTCTCCATGTTCATTCAGCTTGTTTCTGAATACCCACTTAGTACCAATTACATTTTTGTTTCCAGGTCTAGGTACTAGTGTCCATGTCTTGTTCTTTTCAATCTGGTCTATCTCTTCATTCATGGCTTGAATCCAGTCTTCATTATCCAAAGCATCTTTTACTGTCTTAGGCTCAAAATCACACAACAAACATGTGTCTTCTCTTAATTTGCCTCTTGTCATGACTACTGAATCTTTTGATCCTATGATTTGATCAGGTTTATGGTGCCTTCTTACATATTTTTCCAAAGTAGACTCTTTCTCAGCTTCATTTTGATCGTTTAAGTTTAGTTCAGGGTGAAACTGTGACTCGACATCTCCATTAGATAGCTCAACAGTCACTTCCTGTTGCTCGACAATGTCATTCTGTCTCTCGACAGGTGCAGACTATTGCTCGGAAACTTCATTTTCAGTTTCATTAGAATCCTCTTCTTTAGGATATGTGAATGATCTATAACTTTCAGGCTCAATCATACTTTCAGCTTCATTTCTTTCTGCATATTCATCAATTCTAACATTTGCACTTTCCACAATTTTGTTAGTGTTAGAATTCAAACATTTGTATGCCTTACTTTTAGTAGAATATCCAAGAAATATGCCTTCTCCTTTAGCATCAAGTTTACCATTTATGTTATCCTTCAGTATAAAACATTTGCTCCCAAAGACTTTGAAGTAACTTACAGTAGGTGCATATCCATACCATAGCTCGTAAGGTGTAGAATTTGTACCTTTCTTGACTTGTACTCTGTTCAGGGTATAAATAGCTGTGCTTACAGCTTCTCTCCAATATTTCTGTGCAACATTTTTCTCCATCATTAATGTTCTAGCACAATCCATGATAGATCGATTTCTTCTTTTAGCTATACCATTCTATGGTGGCATCCTAGGTGTTGACATCTGTCTTTTTATCCCTTGGTCATTGCAAAACCTGTTGAACTCATTAGAAATAAATTCTCCTCCTCTGTCATATCTCAGACATTTCAGGCCCTTACCTATTTCCTTTTCAACTTTTGTCAAGTACCACTTAAATAACTGAAATGCATCAGATTTTTCTTTTAGAAACATAACAGTCCTCATCCTAGAGTAGTCATCTACAAATAAAATAAAATATTTGTCTCTACAGTAGCTTTTCTCACCAATAGGTCCACAAAGTTCAGTATGAACTAATTCCAGAATATTCTCAGAAGTATGAGCTTTGCTTTTAAAACTAGATTTAGTCATCTTTCCCAACTGACATTGCTTACACATTACATTCTCAGGTTTCTTTAACTTAGGCAGCCCTCTTACCTTTTTCAATTTACTTATGCTAACCAAGTTATCAAAGTTAACATGACATAGCCTCTTATGCCATAGCCAAACATCATTCTATTGTGCAAACAAACATGTCTCTTCAGCTAAATCTAGATAAAACAAGTTACCTTTTGTTTGCTCACCACTTCCAACTAATTCTCCATTTGTATCATAGATCTTTGCTTTTCTGTGATGGAACTCAACTTTGTAACCAAAAGTGTTTAGCTGTGAAACACTCAACAAGTTAAACTTAAGATCATCAACCTAGTATACATCATCACATCTAATCTTATTATTCAATTGAATTGATCCTTTCCCTTTAACTCTACAAGGTGTATCATTACCAAATTTAACATATCCACCTTTGCATTAATCTAATGTTTCAATTTGTCCTTATCACCAGTCATGTGATGTGAACAACCACTGTCAATAATCCAATGATCACCTTTACTCATATAAGAAATTAGTACAATTTTCTCATCATCATCAGAATCATCTTTCATTGCAACATACACCACTTCTATATCATTTTCATCATATTTTTCATTTTCACTTTCAGAAGATTCTTCAGCTATATAGCAGGATTTCTTCCCTTTGTCTTTTTAGTCCTTGTACTTTCTGTAGTTTCAGTCATCCTTTCTGTCTTTATACTTGATGTCCCTTCTTTCATCCTTCTCATTCTTGTCAGGGCATCTAGCAGCAATATGACCAACTTTGTTACAAGAAAAATAAATAATAGGAAGTTTACCTTTGAATTTTCCTTTTCCTCTTGTTAGTCTTTTTGTCATAAGTGCCTCAAGCTCTTCAAGATCATCATCTGAGGTGTTGCTGTCACTGTCCACACATTTCTTTCCTTTCTTAGATTTTTTGATGACCAACTGTGACTTGAATGTAGTTTCAACAGCTTGTGGAGTATAGTTGTCAAAATTTGACATCTCAAATGTAGTAAGTCTGCCTACCAGACTTTCTAGAGTTAAATTGTTATCAGGAGTACATCACAGTTCTTGAATTGCAGATACTCTAATAGCATAAATAGGAAGAAGTGTTCTCAATACCTTTCTCATGATAGTATCATCATCAATGACTCCCTTAGCTCCTCTAATAGCATTTACAACTTCCTTTATCCTATCATAGTATTGTACTATATTTTCTCCTTCTTGCATTTTTAAATCATCAAACTTACCTCTCAAGCTTTCAAATTTGGCTCTCAGTACATTCGTATCACCTCCATAGATATTTGTAAGGGTATCCCACATTTGTTTTGCACTTTTATAATCTTTAATGTCCTCAAATTCATGATAGTTCAGAGATGATGCAAGCTCCAGCATTGCTTGATTATGTTCATGCTTCTCTCTTAGTTTTTCAGAATTTAGAGTTCTAGTAGGAGCTACATATTCTATTTCAATATGTTGTTTAGCAGATTCACCAATACCAACCAGATGAAGTTTCATCAAACTTTTCTATGCGGGAAAGTTTTCCTTGTTGATCTTTGGTCCATCCCTTTTATACATCTTGATCTTTATCTCCAAGTACCTTCAAAATTTTCAAGAGAACACAGCTCTGATACCAATTGTTAATATGAATTCAAAATAACTGAGAGGGGGGTGAATCAGTTATCCTCAGGTCTAGATGTGCCCATATAAAACTTTAAATCAACTTCAACAACTCAAATTTTCTCAGTAGCAATAAACAATAAAAGTGTGCAGTTTATTGTATTAATGGAATAAGATTGCAGAAACTTAACAGTAAAACACAACAATAACATTCACACATTTTGACACCATGATTTAACATGGAAACCCAATATGGGAAAAAATCACCAGTAACATGCTACCAAAATTTTACTCTTTTGAAGTAATGCCCTGTGAGGAGCCAACCCTGTCAAAGGTTACAAAACACACTGTCAAATGTGACCTGGTTAAAGGATTTAATCACTCTGTTAGGAGTGGCCTTGTTAGAGGAATTAGAACATTCTAATCTAAATGTCACCTTGTTCAGAGGATTTATACAATGACTATTAGGTCAACCTGGTTAAAGGATTTGAACTGATACAATGGTTAGAAAGTAATCAGTAGGTGTGATCTGATTCATACAACTTACTTTGCAAATCTAGATCCAGTTTCAGCTCTAATGCTAATTCACTGAGTGGCCTCCATTCTCATCTCAAACTTTAGATCTTCTTGGAAATCCATCAAGCAATCTCTCTCTGCTTCTCTATTCAGCCTTCTCTACTTAGATCTTGCCAATCAGTCAATTAACCATGCAACACTTTGCATTCCACTTTGATATCTTAACAATAACCATAGTATGTTATATTATACCTCTTCATTTAGGTCAGATAAATCTTTTGCTGCTTAATCAAGATCGCAGATCTTAGGTTAGGTCAAATCCAATGGATCTTTCCATCTTTACATTTAATTTGCTTCTCCAATATAGTCATTAATTAACCATTGAATCTATGTGCTAATAATGGTTTCTCATGCATTAAATGTATATGGACCAATCTTAATTAATAATGCATATCCCAATAAAATCAATTATGTCAGCCATAGATCTCAAATCTCATTAATAAACAAAATACTGATGCTCGGCCTTTCACTGTCTCCCTCAGCATTTCATTGGCACTCGACATCATCTTTGCTTTGCTCGGAATCACCTTTCACTTTGCTCGGCATCGACTTAGCTTTTCTCGGCATTGAACTTCCAATGAACTGTCAGTGCAAGATAAACAACATATCACTTTGCCAAAGTGCCAGATGATCAAGTACCCTGGTTTATACTCATAACTCAACCATTTCCTTGGTCTTCTTGTTATCCCATTCTCTTCAAATCTTCATTAATCAATAGATGAGGTACTCAAACATACAGCAATAGTCTCACTAGTTAAGGTTTGACATCAATGATAAAATAACAATTGTCTACATTGTAAAAATCTTTCCAACACCAACAAATTCTCTCCAATGAACATGCGACACATTTCCTTCAAGCATCATAGTTTTGGCAACATCTAATATAGTTATGTTTCTTCACTCAGCAATCCCATTCTGTTGTAGTGTTCTAGGAGCGGATGTTTGTCTTTATATTCCATGCTCTTTGGAGTAGGTATTGAACAAGTTTGAAGTAAATTCTCCACCTCTATCTAATCTTAAACATTTTATCTTCAAACTTGATTCATTTTCAACTTTTTCTTTGAATATTTTGAACTTATCAAAAGCCTCAAATTTCTCTCTAAGATATGTAACACACATCATCCTAGAAAATTCATCAACAAAAAGTATGAAATACCTTTCACTATAGTAAGATCTTGTTCTTGTAGGAACACACAGATCTGTATGTACTAGATCCAACTTCTTTTTTGCTGAATAAGATTTGCTTTTAAAAATGCTTCTATTTTTACTTCCCCATCACACATTCTCTACACATGGCATTAGCAGGTATCACAATCTTCGACAGGTCTCTAACAACATTAGTCATACTTACTTTTACAATGTTATCAAAATTTACATGACCGAATCTTCTCTTGGTTTGACCTACTAAATGATGGTTTACTGAGAGGGGGGGTGAATCAGAAAATATTGAAACTTAACACTTTAAAACTAAACCTATGATTCAACTTGGTAACTCAAATAACAACAGCAACCGAAACTTGTAAACACTTCACAAACTTGATAAAAACCATATAACATAAGCAAATAACATCCACAGTTATCAAGCATCACATGTAACGCTAGATTTAATGAGGAAACCCAGTTTGGGAAAAAACCTCCATGGGAATTGTCACCCACAAAAAGAAATATTCTTCTGAATTATGCTTGGTTAAGAGCCAATCCGATTAAATATTACAATGCACAATAGTTAGATGTGACCCTGTTAGGGGATTTACCTTAGATCTGTTAAGATCTTCACCCTGTTATGAGTGACCTAGTCATAGGGCTTAAACATTCATCCTAGAATGTCACCTTTCACAAGGATTTACAAAAAGACTTATTAGGTCCACTCAATTAAGAGATTTTATATTACAAAGATTAGTAAGAAATAGTGTACTAATTTGATTTGTCATTCTATAGCTACCCTTTGCTTGATCAGATCCCTTGTTTTCTCTCTAAAAATACTATCATCAACAACTCATTAGTTTCTTCTCTGGACTGGATCTCCAACTTTTTCACTACTCTTCTCGGTAGCACTTCAACTATTCAATTTTCCAGCATCTCTGTATAAACATACAGACTCATCAATATATAGGACTCTATTTTGCCTTTTAATAATATTGATTAGTTTTTCCTTCAATTGTGCTCAACCTTTAGATCATCTCTTATGAACTGATTCAAGGTATCTAAAACTTGGTTAGGCAGTTAATCTTTGCCTCGTGACATGCACTTTTCTTGGAACCCACAACTTTCCTTTTGCCGCTTAATCTTAATCTCAGATTTTGAGCTTGACTTTTCATGACCCTAAATCTTGTAACAGACTTCTCCTTCATCCTTATCATCTTCTGGATCTTCATGCCTTTGCATTAAATGCATTCAGATCTTTGAATTTAATCTATGTTCAAACTATGTTCTATTCTTGGTGACTCGGTTACTATCTTCACTCAGTGTCTGACTTCGCTCGGTTACCAACCTTGCTCAGTAACTAACCTTGCTCAATTGTCAAATTTTATCGATGACTGTCTTGCTTTTCTCAACTGACTAACACTTCACTTTACTAATAGAATTCTCACTGTTTGGTAACTATGCTTGTTCCCTTTACCGATTTGACCTCTCTACTTTACCGACTTAACAACATCAAATGTTAAGTAAAAACAATTATACCAATAATACCTTATCATTGTCTGCTCTTTATTATCTTCCTAATTAAGTTCCTCTCCAAATGATATGGAAACTTAATACAAACCAAAAATCAATTACTTGACATCAATGACAAAATAACAACTGATCTAACCATTCTACTTGCTTGTATTCTTCTAAACTCGGTCTCCATCATCATTACCATCAGTTGGTTAACAATCTCCCTCTTTGGAATTGATGGAAACACTATCAATTGATGATGGTATGCTCTGGTCTCTTTTTATTGTCTCTACTCCCTCTTAGCTTTTTCTTCCTCTTTGCCTTCAATCACATTCTCCCTCTTACATGTAGTCTCCTTCACTTATGTATTCATCACTTACTTCTCCCTTATGTATTCATTAATTATTTATTGTAATTCTCCCTCTTTGACAAAAATGCCAAAGATTCATACTCTTGAAATATTATTCAGGTAGTGAATCATACCTTGCATGTACTGATTTCTCTTTGCATACATAAATCCTTTCACAACTTCAGGCATCACCTAAAGTGTGATCACCAGCATCAACTAAAAATTTAGATATTCTAATGTGTCTTAGAATTGATGCAACATGCCTCTTTCATTAATGAACGTTGGATAGGCATAAGACCCCTAATTTACCTCTAAGATAATCAAAAGCATCCTTCGGTAGTGATTTGGTGAATATGTTAGCTAGTTATTCTTTTGAATTCACATATCCCAACATTACATGTTTTTCTTATACTTGTTCTCTCAAGTAATGATACTTGATAGATATGTACTTTGTCTTTGAGTGCATTACTGGATTCTTTGTTATGTTTAAACACTTGTGTTGTCACAATAGATAGTGACTGGATCGGTGATCTCTTCTTGCAGACCTTCTAGTAGTTGCTTGATCCACACAATATTTGCATAATTCATAGGTGCAACAACATACTCAGCCTTGATAGTAGACTATGATATACAACTTTGTTTCTTGCTTAGCCATGTAACTAGTCTTTCTCCTAGAAAGAATGCTCCTCTACTTGTACTCTTTCCATCATCAATGTTTCCATCCCAATTAGCATTGGTGTATACTTTTAAGTCAAAGTCTCCTCCTTTCTTGTATAGTAGGCCAAAATCCTCAGTTCCTTTCAGACATCTAAAAATTCTCTTAACTACAGACATATGTTTTTCCTTCGGATCAAAAGAAAACCTTTCAAAAATCCCTATTGCATGATCAATATCGGGTCTTCTGTGCACTACATATTGCAACTTACCAATCATGGATTGATAGAGTGTCTCATTGACTTCTTTTGACTCATCCTCTTTAGATATCTTGTAGCTAGTGACCATCGATGCTCCAACCAGTTTTGATTCATCCATACCAAACATCTTTAGGATCTCCTTAATATATTTTGATTGTGTAATATAGATGTTGGAGATTTACTTCTGGCAGCTAGTTGATTGTATGTTTGTCATTGATGACAACATATAATATACAATAGTAATCTATATCTACTTATCATAATGATGTTATCAAGCCTTGCGTGGTTATGTTCATGTTGTAGACATGTTTATTATGTTGTGTTCATACACGCAGACTCAGATATGAAGTTTCAGTTGTGTTGTGTAATTCTGTTAAGTGGCAGTTATAGTTTCTGGAGTTTGTCTGTATAGAGCTGATGTATTGCATTGGTTCTTGAGTTGCACCTATCTTCAGGATATGCGTGTGTATATTCAAGTTTATTTATGAGTTGATGATATTTATCTAAAGGCGCCAAACGATTTTTAACAAGATTGCAAAGTTAGAGTTAATTTGGTGAGGCCGACTTAGTGAAGCATTGCGTCTATTCAATTTATATTGCTTGGTTGTAATTATGCTTGCGTGATTAGTAAAGCCAACAAGGATGTTATGAATATTTTTCTAATAGGTCCCTTGATCTTATACTTTGAGGAAGATACTTATAACAAGTCAATTTTGGAATGCTAAGTGTGAATGATAAGAAAAGATACAAGAAAGTGCAGAGAAGAATATCAATTGAGTTTCATTCATCAAGGATCTATGTGAAGAAGAAGTAAAGATTACAATACACTAGAACTGATCAAGACAGTAGGTCTACTCTACAGTTCATCATCAGATATAGTGCATATCTATTCTATAGAAGGTTGTAGCCTTCACCATTAAAGTAGTGATCTTTTAGACAGTGAGTCCTCACCCTTAACCAGGTTATTTATAAAAAACTCCTAACAGGGTCAGACCCTTAACCAAGTCACTATACTTATTTCATTGTAAAGAACAACTCCTAACAGGGTTGCAAGATCTTCTAATAGGGATTATTATAAACAAGTATAGTTTATTGTGGGTGTTAATTCCCACCGGGGTTTTTACCATTTGGTTTCCCCGTAACCAAATTGTGGTGTTGTCTATTGTGTTATCTGAATGTGCATTTACTTTATTGTATTCTGGAGTTAATAAGAGAAAAGAATTAAATTAGTTGATAACTGATTCACCCACCCCCCCCAATCTCAGTTATCCTTTGGGACTATTCTAACAATTGGTATCAGAGCCAAGTGCCTTGAAGAAGAAGCCTAACAACTTAAGGTAGATCAGATGTCTTACTTCAGAAAAGAGAGCCCTAAGTTTGATGGAGAAAAATATCTGGATTGGAAAAACAAAATGATAACACATCTATAGTATGTTGGTTTTGACATCTTTGAGATAGCCACACAAGAAGTTGTTATTCACTCTTTAAAAGACTTATCACGAGATGATGCTACTAGTAAATAGAAGGATACATTCACAGCAAATGTAGTTGCCAAAGAAGCCCTTATAAGTGCATTATCTGACAGTGAATTTTTTGAGATCAAGAAATTAGACAAGGCATACACAATATAGAAGTATTTAGAAGACATGTTTGAAGGAGATGTTCAAGAAAAGAATGCGCGCAGGAAGACATGGAAAAAGAAATACAACAGTCTTGAGATGTTACCTAAAGAGAACATTAGAGCCTACAATCAGAGGATAAATGAAGCAGTTTCTGGAATCAGAAAAAATGGTGGAGAAATATCAGAAGAAGATATAATGGACAAACTGTTCACTACTTTAACATTAGACTTTGAGATCAAGATCAGTATTCTAGAGGAAACCGTGCAATTTTCACAAGACTTCAAGAGAGAGACTTTGATCAGTAAATTCTTTGCATTTGAGATATCAAGATTGAATACTGAACCAAAAGTTGAAATAGCCTTCAAAGCTTCAGTTCATGGCAAGAAATATCATATATCTAGAAATAATGAGAAAGAAGAAGTTGATGAAGAACTAGAAGAAATCATTGCTATGAATGATAAAAGAGAAAAGAAAGGCAAAGGAAAATATGAAGGACAACTTCCATTCAAATGTTTTTCATGCAACAAGATCGGTCACTATGCATCCAAGTGTCCTACAAGAGTAAAGAAATTCAGATCTGATTATAAACCTAAATACATGAAGGAATGCTATCATGTTGAAGAAGGTGTAACTGATGAAGATTCGGGAGAAGATGAAATTGGATTTGTTGCCCTTAAAGACATGGAAAAATTGAATGAGCATATGGACATTGAAGATGAAAAGGAAACACAGGAGTTAGCCCTAATTTCCAAGGCAAACATCAGAACTGATTGGATCATTGACAATGGATTCTCTCATCACATGACAGGTGATAAAGACATATTTGTTCATCTAGAAAAGTACAAAGGTGGTATGGTTAGATTTGGAGATAACACTCCTAAACCTATCATAGGCAGAGGATCCATCACCCTGGATGGAAAGAACAAGACAGATGATGTTCTGTATGTTGATGGATTACATCATAATTTACTAAGTGTTGGACAGCTACTTGACAAAGGTTATCATTTGGAATTCAAAGACAAAAAATGCATTATTAGCAACAAATAAGGAGACATGATTGCATCAAGATCCAAAACAAAATTTAATGTTTTCCAGCTCAATTTAGATGTAAGTTGTTTTGTTGCAAAAGTGGATGACAGTTGGTTATGGCACAAGAGACTCTATCATATCAATTTTGATAATATAGTAAAGATAAGCAATGTTAAGGCAGTTAGAGATCTTCCAAGTATTGCAAGACTAGCTGACACAATATGCAGGGAATGTGTTATGGGAAAGCATGTAAGGAGTTCTTTCAGAAGCAAGCATAACTCAACTAAAAACAAGTTAGACCTAGTGCATACAGATTTATGTGGTCCTACTCAAACCAGGTCATATTACAGAGAAAGGTATTTCATTTTGTTTGTTGATGATTTTTCAAGAATGATGTGGGTTTCATTCTTAAAGGAGAAGTTTGAAGCTTTTGATAAGTTAAAAATATTCAAAGCCAAAGTAGAGAATGAATCTGGATTAAAACTAAAGTGTCTAAGATCAGATAGAGGAGGAGAATTCACCTCTGACCAGTTTTTTGAATACTGTGAAGAACATGGAATTAAAAGATAGTTGAGTGCACCCAGAACCCCATAGCATAATGGGATAGTAGAAAGAAGGAATAGGATCATACTTGATACAACACGCACTGTGATGATTGAAGGAAAGGTTGTGCACACCTATTGGAGAGATGTAGTTAATATAGCAGTCTATACTATCAATAGAACACAACTAAGGCCAAGTGTGGATAAGACACCTTATGAACTTTGGTTTGGTAATGTACCTACTGTAAAATACTTCAGAATATTCAGCAACAAGTGCTACATCAAGAGAGATGATGGTGTTGGTAATTTTGATGCTAGAAGTGATGAAGGTATTTTCCTTGGTTACTCTACTAAAAGAAAAGCATACAAATGTTTTAATTTGAGATTAAAGAAGATAATTGAAAGTACTCATGTAAAGATTGATGAGAAATTCATGGTTCAAGAAAGGTATTATGAATATGCACCTATGATTGAGGATGAACCCAGGCCTAGTAGTAAAGACACTGTTATTGAAGAAATGTTTGATTGCATTGATGTTTCATGTAATGAACCTAAATCAAGCAAAGAAGTATCACATATTACAGATGATGATATCACACCAAAAGTTTCAAAGTTTACATCTAGGTATCATTCAAAGGATGATATCATTGGAGATCAGAGCAGCAGTGTTTTGACTAGATCAAAAGCAAAAAGGTTAACAGTGGATGAAGAGGTATATTTACTTTCACAGATTGAACCTTTAAATGTTGAAGATGCTTGCAAGGATTCTGATTGGCAAAAAAAAATGGAAGAAGAATTAGATCAAATAATAAAAAATGATACATGGGAATTGGTCCCTAGACCCAGTGACAAAAATGTGATTGGAACAAGATGGGTATTCAGGAACAAGATGAATGAAGATGGTACAGTGGTCAGAAACAAAGCAAGACTAGTGTGTAAAGGATATGCATAGAGGGAAGGGATAGATTACACTGACACATTTTTGCCTGTGAGCAGACTGGAAGCCAAAAAGTTATTCTTGGCTTATGCAACATTCAAGGATTTTAAAGTATATCAAATGGATGTTAAATCAGCTTTTCTGAATGGTGATTTAAAGGAAGAAGTATACATAGAATAGCCTAAAGGATTCAATCTATCAGATAAGCCAAATATGGTATGCAAATTGAAGAAAGCACTCTATGGACTTAAACAGGCCCCAAGAGCTTGGTATGAGAGACTAGATGGTTATCTTACCAGGATTGGATTTAAGAAAGGAGTAGCAGATTGTAACCTATTCATAAGAGAGACATCTGATGGACTACTACTTGTTGCCATATTTTTTGATGACATTATCTTTGGAGGTAATGACAAACTTAGTTCAGAATTTTCAAAAGAAATGCAGAATGAATTTGAAATGAGCATGATTGGTCCTATAAAATATTTTTTGGGATTAAACGTAAAGCAGACAGATAAAGGAATATTCATAAATCAGTCCAAATATGTTAGGGAAATATTGAAGACCCTGAAGATGGAAGACTATAAGCCAGTATGCACTCCTATGATAACTGGAAGCAAGCTTTCTAAAGAAGATGATTCTGCAGTAGTTGACAAGACGTTATATAAGCCTATGATTGGAAAACTTATATATCTTACTCAATCTAGACCAGACATATATAATGCAGTTGGTATTGTTGGACATTTGCAACTGAACCAAAATAGAATCACCTAATGGAAATAAAGAGAATATTCAGATATCTAAAGGGAACTATAGGCTATGGTTTATGGTATCCTAAATCAGAGAATGTACAACTTCATGTGTATACAGGTGCAGATTGGGTAGGTTGTCTTGATGACAAAAAGAGTACTTCTGGAGGAGCAGTATTTCTTGGAGATAGGTTATTTTCTTGGGTAAGCAAGAAGCATAATTGTATCTCTCAGTTGACAGCAGAAGCTGAATATGTTGCAGTAGCGTTAAATTGTTCAACAATGGTTTGGATCAAGCAGATGGTTAAAGATTTTGGTATATAGGTTGACTATCCTATTGTTATTCATTGTGATAACACCAGTACTATCAACATGTCCAAGAACCCTGTGATGCACACAAAGACAAAGTACATTGAGATTAAATACCATTTTCTTAGAGAAAAAGTTGCAGATAATGAAGTAAAATTGGACTATGTGAGCACCAAAGAATAGTTGGCAGATATTTTCACAAAGCCTTTATCAAAAGATACTTTTGAGTATCTCAGGGAGAAGTTGGGAGTAATTCCCTCTCTTGAGTCTGATTAGATAAAGCGGCAAGAACATCAGTCATTAAGTGACTGATGAATGATTGACTACTCTAATTCTAGAGTAGTACCTGTGCTTAATTGTTTATGGCACCCTTTTCCATTGATGTCAAAGGGGGAGTATATAGTAAGGGGGAGCATATACTCTGGGGGAGTATAAACATAGATAGAGGAGTTGTAGCAGTGTAGAGAAATATTTGATGAGGATATTGAGAATATTGTAAAAATAAAGAAGACACCATGTGTTGAAGATGTTTTTAATATCATATGTTGCCATCAATGTCAAAGGGGGAGATTGTTGGAGATTTACTTCTGGCAGCTAGTTGATTGTATGTTTGTCATTGATGACAACATA
>MU226340.1:369114-397849 GCA_018584345.1 Thuja plicata | reverse complement strand
TGTTGAAGATGTTTTTAATATCATATGTTGCCATCAATGTCAAAGGGGGAGATTGTTGGAGATTTACTTCTGGCAGCTAGTTGATTGTATGTTTGTCATTGATGACAACATATAATATACAATAGTGATCTATATGTACTTATCAGGATGATGTTATCAAGCCTTGTGCGGTTATGTTCATGTTGTAGAAATGTTTATTATGTTGTGTTCATACACATAGACTCAGATATGAAGTTTCAGTTGTGTTGTGTAATTTTGTTAAGTGGCAGTTACAGTTTCTGGAGTTTGTCTGTACACAGCTGACGTATTGCATTGGTTCTTGAGTTGCGCCTATCTTTGGGATATGCATGTGTATATTCAAGTTTAGTTGTGAGTTTATTATAGTTATCTAAAGGTGCCAAATGTGTTTCAACAAGATTGCAAAGTTAGAGTTAATTTGGTGAGGCCGACTTAGTGAAGCGTCACGTCTAATCAGTTTATATTGCGTGGTTGTAATTATGCTTGCATGATTATTAAAGATGACAAGTATGTTATGAAGAGTTGTCTAATAGGTCCCTTGATCTTATACTTTGAGGAAGATACTTATAGCAAGTCATTTGTGGAATGCTAAGTGTGAATGATAAGAAAAGATACATGAAAGTGCAAAGTAGAATATCAGTTGAGTTTCATTCATCAAGGATCTATGTCAAGAAGAAGTGAAATATTACAATACACTGGAACTGATCAAGACAATAGGTCTACTATATAGTTCATCATCAGATATAGTGCATATCTATTCTACAGAAGTTTGTAGCCTTCACCATTAAAGCAATGAGCTTTTGGACTGTGAGTCCTCACCCTTAACTGGGTTATTTGTAAAAGATTCCCAACAGGGTTAGACCCTTAACCAGGTCACTATACTTATTGCATTGTAAAGAACAACTCCTAACAGGGTTGCAAGATCTTCTAACAGGGATTATTATAAACAAGTATAGTTCATTGTGGGTGTTAATTCTCACCGGGGTTTTTACCATTTGGTTTCCCCATAACCAAATTGTGGTGTTGTCTATTGTGTTATCTGAATGTGCATTTACTTTATTATATTATGGATTTAATAAGAGAAAAGAATTAAATTAGCTGATAACTGATTCACCCCCCCCCCTCTCAGTTATCCTTTGGGACTATTCTAACAATAGATCCCATCCTTTACTTGTTAAATTTGAAGTCCAATAAAAAAATTAATCTCTCCAATCATAGACATTTCAAACTCCTTTCTCATCTCCTCAACAAAAGATCTGCATAATGTGTCATTGCCTCCAAAGATAATTTTTATGCTCCAAAATGTGCACCCTGTGTTGAACGGAAATAGTTCAACAATTCTGACATAACATAGGAATCACTTCGACGTGGGACATGCAACTAAAGTGAGACCTCCAGATTCTAGGCCGGTTCCTATAAGATGCTTCACTAAAACTCAAACTTTCTGAAGGAAAGGGATAGAAGGATGACAGAAAAAAAAAAATCTAAATGTATGGTGATGCACCTAAATTTTGAATTTATGATATCCGAAGAAACTTTAACACTTGAAACCACAAAATAATGCTTAAACTCACACAATCTTGCCTTTACCATGCATGCACATAAGTATTTTGTAGAAAGGTCTAAATGCCTATTTGATCAATAAAGGTAAAGGAATTTTTTCACATTAGAGAGCTTATAACATCTACATGACACAAACTTCAACCTTTACATTACATAAATTGCAGAAAAGGTATGAAACGGTGAGACAAAATTGAAGGAAAATGACATTTTTCACTAAAATTTGATCAAATCACACAAATACACTATTTCGCAAGTCAACAAGAAGGTGATAAACATTGTCCAAAATGGTCTCCAAGGCAGCCTCTGTATATCATAATGAATGAATTACAATAGAAATGCAAAAAATGACATAAAGGATAGAGAAAAATCACTTAGTGCAGAATCTTGCATAACTAAGAACTCCATATCATGAGTTGTAAAACTCATTAAGCCAATGCTCAATAAAACCTCTTCGGGTTGAATGCAGAAAAATAGCCCCAAAAATAGGCCTCTCCACTCTTCCAAAATTAAGTCCAATGCATGAAAATGTCCAACCAAGTCATAACAAACCCAACGACTCACCAAAAATGCCCCTAAAAATGCTCCAAATGATTATAAATGCGTTCTAAACTTTAGGGTAAAGTAAAATTTGACCCTAAGTCTTCTCCAACCCCCCTATATACTCTCTTCATGTTTTCAAACTAACTCAACTTATTGAGAAGAAGTCTTTCAGCCCATTAATGCATCTTATCCACTTGAATTAATGACACTGATTGCTCTTCTTTTTAATTATATTAAGAAACTTTAATAATTTATTAATTGATTTACAATATCAACCAATTAATAATTATTAAATTATAATAATGATGTGTGAGAACAAATAAAATATGGGCACTTGAAGATGTCAAATTCTGGAAAAACTTTTGGGCAAGTTGCAGTAGGACAGTTTTCAAAAAATAAATTTTATGATACCATAAACGTCAAAATATTTTTTTCTAGGAGGAACAAAGTTTGTTCCTAACATCAATATCTTCCTCCTCAAAAATTTATAGGTCCATATGAGTCCATATGTAGCCATACCAAATTTATCTTCTTGTTGTAGATTTTGGAAAACATTTCTAGGCAAGGTACTGTCACTAAAATGAACATAACTTTTCCACTTTCTCATGAAAATAATCCAAACTTGATTTAAATGAAAGAGTACTCATATACCTTTAATTTGAGTATGATATTCCACATCCATGTTTCCATACAAGTTTGTAACATGTCTTCAAAGTGGATGTAACAGTCAAAAAATTAGAAAAGTAGTAAAATTGTACATTTCCTACAGCAATATATAACTTCAAATCTCTTGATGACAATGGTCATTTGAAGTTACATATTCCCTAAAATATGTATTTTATTGTTTCCCCATTATTACTTCATGTAGCTACACTTTATTGTAGTAGCTTGTATTTCTCCTACAGCATGTATTTCCAGTCTTCTCATACTCTCTTGTAGCAGCATACTTTTATTTCTTATTGAATGCACCATCCTGTAGAATAATTTGTCTCCTGTAGAATATCATCCTGATTGAGCTTGTAGGGTGAAAATTAGGTAACAATAATTTCATCAACAAATATCTCAGGAATTAAAACTTTGTTAGTACTATCATATTTCAGATACACGTGGTTGTTGTCACTAGTTCTTTGAAATCCTATTTTGATTAGATATAAATGAAATCTTTCATGCCATGCTCGAGGTGCTTATTTCAATCCATACAATGCTTTGTGAAATTTACATACCATGTCTCGATTAGTATTCTCAGAAAATCCTTCAGCTTGTTAAATATATACTTCCTCTTCAAGAATACCATTGAGAAATGCAAACTTAACATCCATTTGATAAACTTTGAATCCCTTATAAGCCGCATATGCTAGTAGAATTCTTACTCCTTCTAATCTAGCAATAGGTGCAAAAGTTTCACCATACTCTATTCCTTCTTCTTGTGCATACCCCTTGCAAACTAATCTTGCTTTATTTCTGATTACATTACCATGTTCATTCAACTTAGTTACAAAAATCCACTTAGTACCGATTACATTCTTACCTTTTGGTCTCGGTACCAAAGTCCATGTATTATTCTTTTGAATTTGATATATCTCTTCATTTATTTCATCCAATCTTCACTTTCTAATGCATCTTTTACTTTTCTCGGTTCAAATTCAAATATTAAGCATGTGTTTTCTCTAACCTTGCTTCTTTTCAGTGATAACATATATTTTTCCATTAGTATGCAAAGGAAAACCATTGGTAATGACTACACCGAAAGATAGGTTTTAGTACAACCCAACAAAACAGTCTACAGTATAAACCAAAGACACAACTTACAAGTGCAAACTGAAAAATTTAAACAGTGGAACCCGACATGAGTAACCTGACAGAAGAACCCAACAACACAGTGCAAATCGAAAGAGCAGATTATAGAGTAAACCGAAAGAGCAGACAAGAGAGGAAACCAACAAAGCAAGGGAACCCGACCGACAGACTTTCAGAGAAAACCGAGCATCAGACATCGAAAGTTAGTTATATCCCAAAAAAAGTGGATTTGATTTCCATGTCAGATAAAATAGTTATGCTTTATATTTAGAGTTCAGATTTGTTTTGAAACCATTTCTTAGGAACAAGAAACATAATTTTAATTATTTTAATCAGTCTAACTGATTAAAAGCATGCAAACTAGGAAATCAAGGTCAAGTTGTAAACCTTTGATCATAGAGTTAAGTTTGTAATACATGAAACTAAAAAGGTCAAATCTATTGTATAAATAGGTGTGTAATCATTCATTTGAAATGGATGTGAGGATGAATGTAGCCAATGAATACATATATGGATTAGACTAAAAGTTTCAAGAAGCAGAACAACAAAAGATGAATTTGGTTATTAAGAACCAAGAATCAAGGCTACCAAGCAACAAAGGTATTAATCAATCACATTAGTTGATACATTGTACATGTAATATTTAATGGATCTGTAATCAGCAATTGTAGATTGCATACACTCAAGTCAATGAGTATTTTTGTCTACATTCTAACAAGTGTAGCAAATATAATAAATCCTTTCAAGAAAGATGGATTTAACAATCCTATTGTAAATCTCTTAACTGAGTGCACACTAAACAATGTTTCTAAATCTCTTAACACAGTAGACCTTAACTAGTCTCTAATACTCCTAATAGGGTAGATCATCATAAGTGATCAAAATTGTAAGCCTTAACCAGCCCCTTCTAATCTGCAGATAGTGATTTTTTTGTGGGTTTCATCCCCACCACAGTTTTTACCTTCTAACAAGAGTTTTCTGTGTTACCATATCTTGTGTTATGTGTCATTGCTTTCATGAATGTTTATATGAATGTCTACATACAATTAAGATTATGAATTGATATCACCTGCATAAAGAAAGAACAACATATATGATTGGTAAAGAAAATATTTGATTACATAAGGTTAAAGGTTAATTAACTAAAAGTTTTAGAGGTACTGATTCACCCCTCCCCTCTCAGTACATACTTCCCATTATTTCCAACAATTGGTATTAGAGCTAGACCTCTTATTTGAAAAGTTTAAAGACTTAAGAGAAAAGATCATATAATGGAGAAGTAAAGGCTTGACAAGAGTATTGAGAATCAGAAGTTAGAGATACAGATCTTATTTGAACAATATAAAGAAGCTAGAATCAAGATGAGACAATTGTTGGATGAAAGAAAGATTATGGAATCTCGTTGTAATGAAATAGACTATCAAGAGGAAGAGATACCAGATCTATTTGAGTCTTCAGGATCTACAACTAGCAAAGCATCAGAAACATCAAAAGAAAGCATCACAAGTCTGAATGAAATCAATCAACATCTGGCTGGACAAGTGAAATCTATGCAAATCAGTCAAGAGACACAGATGGTAAGAATGATTGATGTCATGAACAATTCTAGACAAGCTGAGCAAGAAAGAACACTAGCTATTGATGACAGAAGGAAGATTACTAAAAAGATACAACAGAAAGAGATAGAAATACAAAGACTTACATAACATCATCATGAGATCAAAAATCAGATTATTTTAATGAGTCAAGAGGCAAACAGAATGAATACATAACTCATTGAAAGAATAGAAGCTATCAGTGAGCTAAGAGAAGAAAATGAAAAGCTGAAACATGAAGTGAGAATTCAGAAACAACATAATGGCATGATCAAGAGAGCTAAATAAAGCACCAAAAGGATGGATGATTTTATGGATGGACACAGGAGAGTCAACAACAACACCATACTAGGCTATACTAAGAATGAAGAATCACCCAACTAAGTTGATCCAAAGAATGTGTACACAAATCCAAGACCAAGAAAGCTGACATGCAATCACTGTGGAAGGAAAGGCCACACATCAAATGTTTGCAGGAGAAAAATGAAATGTATTCCTAAATCCACATCTTCATTCATAGGAATTTGTTATAAATGTAACAAGAAAGGACATAAATCATATGAATGCAAATCTGAGGTGAAACAACCAAAGAAGAAAACCTACATGGACAAATATTGTCCTACTTGCAAAATGCATGGGCACACATCTCTTGAATGCAGGAAGAAGAAAAAGAAAACATGGAATCCTAAAGAAAATGAAACTTCCTATCAACCGAAAAGAGTCGGTAACCAATATGTTTGAGATTACAACACATGGGCAAACTGTACAATAAGTGGAAGATTTGGTCACATAGCTGCAAACTGTATGAGACAATGGAAAAGAAAGTCTAGGAGCTAGACTAACCCCAAAATGGCATGTCTACACTATCATAAAGTTGGTCATATGAGAAAATACTATAGAGACCAAGTGACAGAAACTAGCACCTTTGCCAATGGAAACACCATTGAAGACATCAGGAAGATGAGAAACAAAATGTGGAGGAAAGCTACAAACATTGATGAAGCTAGACCAAGCAATACAATTGGTGACACCTTATCCAATGGATCTAATGACATCACCACCCCCACCTAAGTAGAACAAGTAAGTATGGAACTGCATTAATACCAAGTTATATTTTGCATCAGTTCCATTATGCATAGTTAAAATACCAAATTAGCATGATTAAAGATTCACTATGGTATTACTTGTTATGATTCTGTGAAAATAATCCCACCGGTCATTACATATAGAAATACATCGGTGTACATACAAAGCTAAGTTGTCTATACTTACCAAGAATCGTCGGTTAACACATAAAACCTAATTCGCTAGTGTAAACTGAGATCTGTCGGTAATCATGTGAGTTAACAATGTTGTCTTCGCCATACACCAAAATCCGTCGGTAATGTAATAAGTTGACAGCTACCCCAAGGCAATGCGTTCTCACTGAGAATGTTATTTGTGTATCACCCGATGAATCCATCTTCACACATCGAGAAGTGGTTGAGCATTTATGACTTGACTTAGGGAAAAGTCTATAAATAGATGATAGAAGGGTTTCATTTTTCACCAAGCAACTAGTGCGAAGAACAGAGTGAAACCTAAGCATGAAGTGACCTAATTGAAGAGTTCCTACAACTCAAATCCCTACACTCCAAATAGATTCCTAAACAACTACAAAGGTTGAAGTAAGTAGAAAAGATAACCGAGAACTCTACTTTCATTTATGGGAAAAAGCCCTAATTTCAGAAATGATGGAAACTACATCAATAACCTCAAAAATCAAGAATGGTAAGGAGAGTAAGGTTAATCTGATAAAGAATAGTACATGTGAGGAACCTAAGTATAAAATCTGTCTAGAGGTTGCCTCACAACCCAATGACTCTGGAGCATTTTCCAAAATTCCACCTAGGGTTTTGTTGATCGAGGATGTTAGATCCTACATTCACTGCAAGATCACAGAAATTGGAGATCTTGAAGTAGAGAAAGCTTACAAGAAGCTTTGCAATGATGATGGAACCATAAAAGATGAGCACAAGCATATTGAGGTAAAAGTTCTCACAAATTCCCTATGGTTCCCGAAGGAGTTCAAAACTGAATGGATTCGGTTAGTACTAAGTTGACTGCATGACCAAAAGATGTGTCTAGATGAGACTAAACTGATAACCAGGGATGTTATACACATTGTTACTAGTTATCCCATAATCGAGAAACCCAAAGCACTGAAACGCCCTCCTCGAGTTGACATTGAGAAGAACATAGGAGCTGCATGGGATGGAAGAGGACTAACGGTATCCACCATCACTGATGATGAACTAAAATTTGGATCATGTGTCTTAGGATACAAGTTCTTTCAAGCTATCAGGATGAACAATATTGCATCCAGAGAAGTAGATACAACACATAAAATTGTCAAGAAGGGACTGCAGTTAGATCTTTCAGAACTGCTACTCAAACAATTAGATGAGAACATGAGGATAATCAAGTCTGCAAAAACCAACTCATGTAAATTTGGATCTCAGATAATGTGTATATTTTTCTACTTCCAAGAAACCTTCCCATCTATCGGTACTGTGAAATAGGATGCTACCTGACTAGTGAGAGTTCAAATAAGTGAATTCATCAGGTCACTTGGATCCAATTTTGAATCAGTAATGGATGAGTATTTCTTTGGATTCAAAGAGAGAATGAAAAAGAGAATGAGGATACCAGAACAACTGGTAGAGAAATACAAGAGTGACATTGGTTTCTTAGTGGACACTGATTCCACCTTAATCAAACCAGTTGTACCGAGGACAACATGGTTAGCTCCACTTGAATATGAAATCAACATAGATCAAGCAACAAATGCTATTAAAGCATTGTTCAATGAACCACACGATAAATCACAAACAAGGTTTGGAACCTTTGAAGAAGCCAAGGAAAGAATCAAATTAGGCTTAGTTGTGAAGAAAATTGATAGGAAGAAAGACAAAATGGTAAAGACCTTGGAAAATAAGCTATCGGTCAATGAGGAAGAAACTAAAAAGACAAAGGAAACTGAGGGTCAGTCATCCATTGGTGAAGAAAACAAGGTGAGTGACTTAGAGTCAATAGAGTTTGATGCACCCCCACCCCCGAAGAAGGCAAGGACAACAGCTACTCAGAGGAAAAGGAGCCAAACAGTAAAGGCAGACTCACCATCTATAAAGAAATGTCAAGTAAGGACCTACAAAAGAAAACCTCAAACCAAACAGACCAAAGAACCAAAGAGGAGAAGGAAATTAATCCTAACCAAGGAAGATATCAAAGATAATCAGTAGGATGAATCTTTCCAAAAAGAAAAGAGTAAGATTCCTAAGACTATTGATGAGGTTTGTGCTTCTATTGTCAAATCGGGTACAGCTAATGATCGCAAGATTAAGAAATGGCTAACATTGGATCCTGAGGATCAAAATAAAATAGAAGAGGTAATTATCACAATGATGTGTGTATTCAAATATATTCCAATACAATTGGAGGATAATATGCCAAAATAACTTTTGAATAGATTCTTGGCAAGATGGACATTTGCATTACACTCTGAGAAAAAGATTAGGGAAAGAGCCCTAGTTTCTGTCATGCCTCCCAAATCTAAAATGGAGGAAATTGAAGAGATGATGAAGAAACACACCAAATAGTTCTCACCAAAGTTAAGAGCATGTCAATTACTTCAAGGACATCTACTTGAACTAGACAGGAAGAGTGAGGTTGAATGGAGAAAGATAATTGATACACCTAAAAGGATACAAGTCTCAAGCCACAAATAGCTCTTACCGACAAGCAATAGAACAAAGATGATCAGGCCAAACAAAGCCCTAAACATATTCTTGTTACTGATGAGAATTTCACAATAGTAGAATTGGAAAAATAAGACAAGGATATGGATATTGCTAATGAAACTTGGTCGGACAACACTATCATTGATATTACCAAATTCTATAGATAAGGTAAAGGGAGATAAAGATATTACTATTACATCTGATCAGCCCAAGGATCAAGATATATCTATTGATGTGGCACAAGTAAACATACTGGGCCAAATTCCATTATTGATTCAAGCAATCAATATAATCTCACAGAAGGAGAAGACCCCCAAGCTTGATGCAAGCATACCCGAGGATGCATGGGAAGGAGAGAAGAAAGACACAATCGATGATCAGAATGTCATCAGAGGAGATCAAAATGTAACAGGTAAAGATCTCAAACAAAAATATGAAGATCAAAGAGAAAAAGATGCACAAATGAAAAATACAGATGAAGTGCAGAAGGATACCGGTGAAGGAGACAAAACCAAAGATGCCACTCCTAAGGACACTGAAAGAGATGCTACGTGTAATGTAAAGGTTGATGTGGAGATGTCCACTCACAACCAAAAGGTAGAGACCAAAGCATAGCAACAAAAAGGCACTAATCCACCGATAACCTCATCTAGCACATCAGACCAAGCAGAGAAGTTGGCTATGGTTCTACACATAGGTGCATCTCAAAAGAAAAACAAGTAAAAAAAGAAGAATAAGTTGGAGGTCACACTTGATGAGATCATAAAAATACCAAAGTTTGATCCAACTACTTTAGATTTTGAATCACTCCAAGAATATGGAGAAATTTGCCAAAGGAAAGCTTTGCAAGAAACACTTAAGAAGGAGCACCGAGACTCCTTAGTACTGGAAACCACAAGGGATATCTTAAACCAGATAGTTATTGATATTGATTTCAATCACAATGTACCTATCCTAGATCAAATTTCCATTCTCACCGATGCCATCACAACACAAAATGTGGATGCAGAAAAGGTGATTGAGGAATGAGAAGAATAGAAGTTCCAATACAAACTGACAGAAAAGATCAGCCAAGAAGTGGCAGAGAAAAAGGTAATGCTTTCAGAACTAGCCAATGAATTGGATCCAATCATTACTGAAGCTATTTCCTTAATACAAAAATTGTGCACTCACAATAAACTCACTAAGGACAATAGTGAAAAGATAGCAAAGTTAGATTTAGATCTAAATACCAGTGCACAAGGTCTAACCAAAGATGACAATACAATTAAATTGCATTATGAGAAGATAATAGGGATAAAAAGGTTAAGGCAAGAACTTTGGGAAGCATAATCACAATTTAGAGAAGAGGTTACCAAGCTACAGGCTCAACTTTTACTGAACCTCACACTTCTACAACACCACATAAGTTCAGCAAAACAACTAATTGCCACCCTCGAGATGTTTGTAACAGACAACATCTACGACATGCATGTCGGGATTACACTAGAGCATATGGCTCTTGAGAATCTAAAGGAGAAATGGGAGAAGATGATGGAGGAAATGAAGACCTCTCACTCTCATATTTTTGATAAATTATAGGTATACATCTTTTCCCTTACTATCAAAAAAGGGGGAATGATATGTACAATAGGGGACAATGATATGTACAGTACATATAGCACAAAGGGAAAAGACAAGGTGAAAAGGAAGAAATAGTATAAAGACAAGTGTACATACACATATACTATACTATACCGGCATATGCATAGGGGGAGTCATGAAATGACTAAGTAATATACATGGTGTACATACTATAAACATTTTTAGTATTTTGCACATATTAGTTTTTGATACTAATATCAAAGGGGGAGATTGATGACATATATTTTTCCATTAGTGTGCAAAGGAAAACCATCGGTAATGACTACACCGAAAGACAAGTTTTAGCACAACCTGACATAATAGTCTACAGTATAAACCGAAGACACAACTTACAAGTGCAAACCAAAAAGTTAAACATCGAAACCCGACATGAGTAACCTGACAAAGGAACCCGAAAACATAGTGCAAACCAACAAAGGAGATTATAGAGTAAACTGAAAGAGAATACAAGAGAGGAACTCAACATAGCAAGGGAACTTGACCGACAAACTTTCAGAGCAATCTGAACATCAGACATCGAAAGTCAGTTATATCCTGAGAAAAGTGGATCTAACTTCCATGTCATCTAAAATAGTTATGCTTTATATTTAGAGTTCAGATTTGTTTTAAAACCATTTCTTGAGGAACAAGAAACATAATTTTGATTTTTTTAATCAGTTTAACTGATTAAAAACATGCAAACTAGGAAATCAAGGTCAAGTTGTAAACCTTTGATCATAGAGTTAAGTTTGTAATACGTGAAACTAAAAAGGTCAAATCTATTGTATAAATAGGTGTGTAATTATTCATTGGAAATTGATGTGAGGATGAATGTAGCCAATGGATGCATCTATGGATCAAACTTAGAGTTTCAAGAAGCAGAACAACAAAATATAAATTTGGTTATCAAGAACCAAGAATCAAGGCTACCGAGCAACAGAGGTATTAATCACTCACATTAGGTGATGCATTGTACATGTAATCTTTAATGGACTTGTAATCATCAATTTTAGATTACATACACTCAGGTCAATGAGTATGTTTTTTCTACATTCTAAAAAGTGTAGCAAATAGAAGAAATCCTTTCAAGAAAGGTGGATTTAACAATCCTATTGTAAATATTTTAACTGAGTGCACACTAAACAATGTTGCTAAAGATATTAACATAGTAGACCTTAACCAGTCTCCACATAATACTCCTAATGGGGTAGATCATCAGAAGTGATCAAAATTATAAGCCTTAACCGGCCCCTTCCAATCTGCAGATAGTGAAGTTTTTGTGGGTGTCATCCCCACCGCAATTTTTACCTTCTAACAGGGGTTTTTTGCATTACCATATCTTGTGTTATGTGTCATTTCTTTCATGAATGTTTCTATGAATGTATACATACAATTAAGACTATGAATTGATATCACATGCATAAAGAAAGAACAACACATATGAGCGGTAAAGCAAAGATTTGATTACATAAGGTTAAAGGTTAATTAACTAAAAGTTTTAGAGGTACTGATTCACCCCTCCACTCTCAATACATACTTCCCATTATTTAAAATAGTCAGAACTCCAACAATCTTATCTCCAATGATTTTACTCGGTCAGTGGTGTCTCTTTACATACGTTTCCAACACAGGCTCAATAGTCGGTGGTATCTCTTCATTTCCATCATTCAGTGGAATCTCTCTCTGCTCATCTTGTTCCTCAATTTGTGCTTTTGGTAAGGTGTCAGAAATATCAGCTCATACATAGACAAATCTTTGATAATCCTTGGGTTCCTTCTTGTTGTCTTCATCATTTTTCTCAAAAAATTCATCAATCCTCACATTTGCACTTTCTACAATTTTGTTATTATTCTTATTCAAACATTTGTAGGCTTTGATCTTAGTAGAATATCCCAGGAATATTTCTTCATCTCCTTTAGATTCAAATTTACCATCTCTTGCATCTTTAAGAATATAACACCTACTTCTAAATACTTTGAAGTAACTTACATTCGGTTTGTGTCCATACCAAATCTCATAAGGTGTCTTGGTAGTTCCCTTCTTCAATTGTACTCGGTTAAGTGTATGAGAAGCAATGCTGACTACTTCTCTCCAGAAGGTTTGATAAATGTCATTCTCAATCATCAGTCTTCTAGCACAATCTATAATTTTTTTTTTTCTTCTTTCAGCTATATCATTCTATTGTGATGTTCTCGGTGAAGACATCTGCCTCTTTATACTGTGTTCATTGCAGAAGAGTGTAAATTCATCAGATGTAAACTCTCCACCTTTGTCAGATCTTAGACATTTCAGTTGTCTCCCTATATCCTTTTCAAATCTATCCTTGTACCACTTAAACATTTGGAATGCATCAGATTTTTCTTTTAGAAACATAACTGACATCATTCTAAAATAATCCTCAACAAACAATGTGAAGTATCTATCTCCATAATAGCTTTGTGTTCTCATGGGACCACATAACTCGATGTGTACTAATTCCAAAATACCTTGTAGTATAATATTTTCTTTTAAAGCTTGATTTAGTCATCTTACCTACTTGACATCTCTTACATAAGATTCTCAGGTTTGTCTATACTTGGTAGACCTCTTACTCTATTTTTCTTACTTACTTTGATTAAGTTGTCAAAGTTAACATGACATAGCCTTTTTTTCCATAGCCATACATCTTCAATATTAGCAAAAAAAACATCTCTTTATGGATGTATCAAGGTAGAATAAGCTACCTTTAGATTTTCCTCAAGTGGCAATCAGATTTCCCTTCTAATCAAATACTTTAACCTTCTTGTTTTGAAATTCCAGTCGGTGACCTGTATTATTCAATTGCGCCACACTCAAAAAATTGTACTCAAGACCTTCAACCCAATAAACATCATCACATTTCCAAATCTAACATTACCACCATTATATAAAGTAATAAACTTATCAGTATCACCAGTCATGTGGTGTGAGCAACCGTTGTCTATATTCCATGTATCATTTTTTCTTACTTGCGAGATTAGGGCATTTTCTTCAACATACCTTTCTTCATCATACTCGTCTTTAATAGAAACATAGAAAACTTCTTCTTCATCATCATCAGTGTCATCATTAGATGATCCTCCTTTAGCAATGGAGCATGCTTTCTTTCCTTTGTTCTTAAAGTCCCCAAATCTTCTAAATATGTTCTCAGTCTTATTTTTATCTCTATTATCTTTCTTCTCATTATTGTCAGGATAATTAGAAGCTATGTGACCAATCTTATTGCATGAAAAACATTTCAAAGGTATCTTACCTCTATACTTGCCTTTACCTCTCGGTAGTCTCCTAGCCAATAAATATTCAAACTCAGCTTCATTCCTTTCATCTTCAACATATAGCTCTTCAAGCTCGCTCTTAAAAATATGAAATCTTTCACTAGCACTACTTGCATATCCATCACTAGATCTAGAATCTATAGACTTTCCAATAGTCAAAGATGATTTGAATGCAGATTCAATCTTAGAAGTAGTAGACAAACTATTATCAAAATCATTCAACTCAAAAGCAGTTAGCTTACCAATTGTAGCATCCAAAGAAGCAACCATCTGTGGAATGGATCTCAGCTCTTGAATAGCAAACACTTAGATGGAATAGATAGGTATTATTGTTCTAAGCATCTTGATTGTAACATCTTATTCTTCAATGGTTCCACCAACACCTCTAATAGAAATAGAAATCTCCTTTAGTCTTGTGCTATATGCTGCAATGTTTTCTCCTTCTTTCATTCTCATTGATTTAAACTTTCCTCTTAATATTTCAGCCTTAGCTTCCTGAACATGTTGAAAACCACCAAAAACTAGTGTAAGTCTATCTCACATTTTCTTAGTTGTATCACAGCCTTGTAAATCATTGAGAGTAGATGATATCTTTATCATGACTTGTGTATGTTCTTGTCTTTCTCTTATTGAATCAAGTGTTAACATACCAAACAGTGGAGGTGAGTACTCATTTTCAAGATGATTTAGTGCATAATATCCAATACCAGATATGTGAAGCCTCATTCTGTTCTTCCATGTAGAAAAGTTATTCCTATTAAAATTTGGCACTTCCCTCTTATACATCTTTGAATATTTAACTCAAGTACCTTCAAACTTATCTTCTTGGAGGACAGGATCTGATACCAATTGTTGGTTTACCCTACTAAATGATAGTTTACTGAGAGGGGGGGGTGAATCAGAAAATATTTAAACTTAACACTTTAAAACTAAACCTCTAATTCAACTCGGTAACTCAAATAACAACAACAATCAAAACTTGTAAACACTTCACAAACTTGATTAAAAAACATATAACATAAGCAAATAACATCCACAGTTACCAAGCATTACATGTAACAACATATTTAACGAGGAAACCCAATTTGGGAAAAACCTCCATGGGAATTGTCACCACAAAAAGAAATACTCTTCTAAAGTATGCTCGGTTAAGAGCCAATCCGGTTAAAGATTACAATGCACATTAGTTAGATGTGACCCTGTTAGGGGATTTACCTTAGATCTGTTAATATCTTCACCCTATTAGGAGTAGCCTGGTCAGAGGGCTTAGACATTCATCCTAGAATGTCACATTTCACAAGGATTTACAAAAAGACTTATTAGGTCCACTCGGTTAAGAGATTTTCTATTACAAAGATTAGTAAGAAATAATGTACTGATTTGATCTGTGATTGTGTAACTATACTTTGCTTGATCAAATCACTTTTTCACTCTCTAAAACTACTGGCATCAACAAATCATCAATCTCGTCTCTCGACTGGATCTCCAACTCTTTCACTACTCTGCTCGGTAGCACTTCAACTATTCAATTCAACAATATCTATGTATAAACATATAGACTCATCAATATATATGCCTTTGTTTTGCCTCTTAATCTTATTAATTAGGTTTTCCTTCAATAGCGCTCATCTGTCAGATCATCTCTTATGAATTGAATCAATGTATATGCAACTCGGTTAGGCGGTTAATCTTTGCCTCGTGACAGGCACTTTTCTTGGAACTCACAACTTTCCTTTTGTCGCTTAATCTTCATCTCAGATTTTGAACTTGAATTTTCATGACCATATATCTTATAAAAAACTTCTCCTTTGTCCTTGGGATCTTCTACATCTCTGTACCTTCAAATTAAATGCATTTATATCCTTGAATTCAATCTTTGTTCAAACTCTGTTTTGTGCTCAGGGACTGAGTAACTATCTTCACTTGGTGTCTAACTTCACTCGATTACCAACCTTGCTCGATAACTGACCTTTCTATGTTGTAAAATTTTCTCAGTGACTGTCTTGCTTTGCTTGACCTAATAACACTTCACTTTATCAACAAACTTCTCACTGTTCGGTAACTAGGCATTTTCCCTTTACCGATTTGACCTCTCTACTTTACCAAATTAACAACATCCAATGTTAAATAAAAACAATTATACCAATAGTACCTTATCATTGTCTAATCTTTATTATCTACCCAATTAATTTCCTCTTTGAATGATATGACAACTTAAAATAAACCATAAATCAATTGCTTGACATCAATGAAAAAATAACAACTGATCTAACCATTCTACTTGCTTATATTCTTCTGAACTTGGTCTTCATCATCATTACCATTAGTTAGTTAACATCTTCTATGCCATAACCAACTATCATCAACATTCACAACAAAACAAGAAACTTTTGTAGTGTTCAACTAAAAAAAATTACCTCTTGACTTAGTACCAAATGCTATCAGATCTCCCGTCTTACTTTTGATAGAACATTTCCCATCATTGAACTTCAAATGATAACCTTTGTCAAAAAGCTCTCCAACACTGAAGAAATTATGCTTAATTCCATCAACAACTAACATATCATTAGTGTTATTTTTACCATCAAGAGAAATTGATCCCACTCTAATGATAAACTTAGGAGTATTGTCACCAAATATGAATACACCATTATCATATTTAGTAAGTTGAATAAACTTGTTTCTATCACCAGTTGTATGATGTAAACAACCATTATCTATGATCCATTTAGATTTCTTTTCAACATGTGAAACTAGGTCTTTCTCTTCATGAAGAGGTTTGTCATCTTTAATAGCAATAAATCCAATTTAATAATAATCCACATCATCATCATCGTATATACCTTCACTAGCATAGTAACATCCCTTATCCTTGGAGTACTTAGGTCTATAAAACTTAGATTTATGTTTAGGAACATTGGTAGGGAATCTAGATGCAAAATGACCTGTCTTATTGCATGAAAAACATTTAAGAGGTAACTTTCCTTAAAACTTACCCTTACCTCTCTTTTCTCTTCTTGCGATCAGGGCCACAATTTCATCTAACTTCCTTTCTTCTTCCTGTATCTTTTCCCAATCATCAACATATTGACCAATCTCTTCTCGCAGGTCACTTCTTCTAGTGCTCACAACCCCTAATAAAGTCTTTTTATTATTATGCATAGTCGCCTTGAATGTTGTTTCAACCTTAGGTAATGAATCTCCCAGCTCTGCGGCCTCAAAGGTAGTTCATTTTGCAATAAAAATCTCTCTGTTGAAGTTCTCTGTCAAAGGTATGATCTCCTCTATAGCCTGTAATTTAGTTTTTTAAATAGGTGTCAAAGATCTAAGAATATTTTTGATCACTTCTTCTTCATTGTATGTACCTCCATAATTTATAATGCCAATAACAACCTTAGTAACTTTATGTACATATGCTCTAACATTCTCATCATCTTTCATTTTCAGAATTTCCATCATTGTCTTCTAGTTCTGTAACTTTGCCTTCTTAGTAAACTTATCTCCTTCATACAGTGATTCCAATCTTGACCAAATTTAATGTGCAGAATCCAAATATTTAACTTATATGAATTAAACTTCAGAGAGTGCACTAATCAGTTCTTCTCTTGCAACCATGTTACACGAAAACAATTTCTTTTATCATCAGTAGCTTTATCAAGTTCATCTGCAGTCTTGATCTTCTCATCTTTCTTTGTAATCATCTAGTAGTCAATTCCCAAACATAGAAAATGAATTCTCATGTTGTTCTTCCAACTGTCAAAGCTTTCAGGATCTAACTTTGGACTATCCTTTCTATAGTACGCCATCTTTTAGGATCACCTCAAGTTGTTAATCTTTCTCTCAAAGGACCAGTAACTCTGAAGCCAATTGTTAGAAATAATAGTCCACTAGAAAAACTGAGAAGGGGGGGGGGGGGGGGGAAGCAGTNGGGGTGAAGCAGTTGTGTGAATAATATAAACTTTAACTTTAAACAAAAGATAACTATAATTCTAACACATTAACAAAAACACCATAACACAACCACTTGTTATTGAGGAAACCCTGTTAAGGGAAAAAAAACCCGATGGGAATTAGTACCCAAAAATAATGCACTGAAAGTATAGTATCCCTGTTAGGACATTTATCCATGTTTGGAGCTGATTATTACATATAGTACATAATCCATGTTAAAGGAAAAACCCTGTTAGGAGTCAAGAGAAACAATAGGCTCACTACCTAGGCTCAATTCCTAAAGAAGGTTAAATCCACCCTCGGGACATACTGTCTGAAATACATATGTATATAAGATATACAATTTTTTTAGAATAACTGAGAGGGGGGGTGAATCAGTGACCTCAAAAATTAATCCAATAATCCAACCAAAAATTTATATCACAAACATATCCTCTAGTTATCTTCAGTCCTACAATATGTATGCCTTAAGTAATCTTATCAAATATATACTGCTTGGTGAGTATATTGTTTCTCTTTTCCTAGCCTTTATCGAATAGCAGTAAATGAACTTAGTGTTTACCGACCAATCCTGTTTTAGTAATGTGTAAAGAAAAACATCAAAGAAATGAACCATATACACATTTGACACATGTATTTCTAATGTGGAAACCCTGTTAAGGGAAAAACCACTTGGGACCGGTAACCCAAAATTTTTACTCTTCTGAAGTGAGCTCAGTGAAGAGCCAACCGTGTTAAAGGTTACAAACACACTGTTAAGTGTGACCTAAGGATTTAAAATAACATTTTATCATTTGATGTAGCATTCACTATGTTGTCAACATGAAAAACTTTTGATACTCTTGAGTATCTCAATACAATAAGGATGGTTAAATCCCACTCAGTTAAGAGATTTTCTAAATCAATGGTTAAGCTGAAAGAGTAAATGATCTATTTAATAATACAACTATACTTTGTAGATTTTCAGATCTATTGTAAGTCCACAAAATACCTCTTTGATCAATGTTCTCTTCAATTCCTTTTCTCCCCTTCTTTCTTCTTTCTTCTTTCTTCTTGGTGAATGTTGTTTCTTCTCTACTGCTCGGTGTCTACAAAATTCTTGGCTCTGTTCTTCAGCCTGTATGATCAGATATGCATGAATACTTCTATCTTCACCATAATTATATTCAACATTCCTCTTTTCATAATGAATTCCTTGTCTCTTTATATGGACATGATTTCACCATTTAATGTCCTTGTCTTTCTTGTTCTTGACGTAGATTGCTTCTTGATCTGCAAATCTCGCCATGCATTGCTTTAATCTTTAAAGCTTCGCTTTAGTTTTATTCCATAGATTTCTCCTTGAAAACTATGAATAAAAATATCTTTAAATCTTTAGTTCAACTAGTCGATGAAAACAAAGTAATCAATCAGTTAAATCTAATTATAGCTCCTGTCAGCTAAGTGTTTTGTCATTTTCTAACTCCATTTCTGATCGGTGATCAAAACTTAGTTTGCTCGGTCATTGACTCTAGTTGTCCTTGGGAATAAACTTTAGTTCTTCCCAATGACCACTTTAGTTATGCTCGGTGTTGCGGTGCTTGGTATAAACTATGAATTTCTCAGGGTTTTCTACCGTCCGTCGGTGTTTACTGTCACTCGGTGTACACTAGCTTTATATGTTCACCGATAACATAAACTTTATCTCTTTGGTTTATTGAATTCTATGACAATATGTATATGGCCAATCAGATTATATCAAGTTGACATCAATGACAATACAATACATTAAATTATTTAATATCTTGCATTTATTTTCTGCATCTTGGTGATCATCAACTTATCATTTACAAACATTCAATCAGTTATAGTTCATCAATCTCTCCCTTTGGCATTGATGGCAACATATTTATCAATACAATATGAAATATGCCATATCATACCAAACTTATTATTCTATAACCAATACAAATATCTGACTCTCGGTAAGCTCTTCTAGCTTAGATTTGATTCTTGCAAAGTGCTTTCCCTTTCTTCATTCCCTTCAATGGATAGATGTATCAATTCTCTCTTCTGCCTCTGTCTCTCCCTTTGTTGTTGAATCCCTTCTCCCTTTTCTGGATAGATATGTAGTGTGAACTTTCTCCAATTCTCTCCCTTAGATGGATGGTTTTTTTTTAATCTTTCTCTCCCTTTGTAGAATCATCTTCTTTCTTTGATGTTTTCTCTCCCTTTGACTATTCCTCTCCTTGATGGATATTTCTCTTCTCTCCCTTTGGATGATATGGATGGCTATTTCATATGGATATATTCCTCTCCCTTTGACAATAATGCCAAACAAAAATATATCATTAAATATATTCTTCTCCATTCTGTCCATCAGCAATACAGCTCTGTAGTAGCCAATAATATCTCTGGTGTGTGGTTCAGATAAGTACCTTTTTGTACTGATGTGTCTTTGTAGTCCATATCTTTTCTTGCATCAAAATGATTTATCTTCTGATAATATATAGGTTGATTAAGCCTCCAAGTCATATTAGTGACTAGTAGACAAGGGTCAGACCCCTAGTCTCTTCCTCGGGTACTCAAATGTATCTTTTGGAAATGGCTTTGTGAATATGTCTTCTAATTTTTCTTTGGATTTTACATATTCTAGAATCACCTCTTTCTCTTGTACTTGTTCCCTCAAGTAATGATACTTAATAGCAATGTGCTTTGTATTAGCATGCAACACATGGTTCTTTGAAATATTGATAGCACTTGTATTATCACAATAGATAATTACTGCTTCAAGAATTTCCATATTCATGCCTTTCAGTAATTGCTTGATCCATGCAATGTTAGATCAATTTCCAGAAACAACCACATATTTTGCTTCTGTAGTTGATTGTGATATGCATCCTTTCTTTTTGCTTATCCATGTGACAAGTCTGTCACCCATAAAGAATTCTCCTCCTGTTGTGCTCTTTCTATCATCTATGTTTCCATCCCAATCAACATCTATATAAACTTATAGCTCAAATTTGCCTCCTTTGTAATACCACAAACCATAGTCTTTAGTATTCTTTAGATATCTCATTATTCTTTTAACAATAGTCATGTGTGATTCTTTGGGATTAGCAGAGAATATTGCAACTATACCAACTGCATGTGCTATGTATGGTCTTGTGTGTACAACATACATCAGTTTTCCAATCATAGATCTATATAAGGTCTGATTTACCTTGGTTGTCTTATCTTCCTTTGTCAATTTGCTTCTGGTTGTCATAGGTGTTCCTACTGGTTTGGAGTCCTCCATTTTGAATATCTTCAAAACTTCTTTGATGTATTTGGATTGTATGATGTAGATGCCTGCATCCTATTATAGAATCTGTAGACCAATAAAAATTTTTATCTCTCCAAACATTAACATCTCAAACTCTTTACTCATTTCATCAGCAAATTATTTGCATAACATATCATTACCTCCAAATATGTTATCATCAACAAATATCTCAACAATCAGAATTTTATCATTAGTATCTCCTTTCAAATACATATTACTGTTATCACTTGTTCTTATAAATCCAATACTAATGAGACAAGAGTGAAGTCTTTCATACCATGCTCTTGGTTCTTATTTCAATCCATACAAGGATTTTTGTAGTCTACAAACCATGTTCCTCTTGTTAGGATCAACAAACCCTTCAAGTTGTTCAATGTATACCTCTTCTTCTAGTATTCCATTTAGAAATGCAGATTTAACATCCATTTGGTATAATTTGAATCCTTTGAAAGCAACATAAGAAAGTAGAATTCTTACTTCTTCTATTCTAGCAACGAGTGCAAAGGTTTCTCCGTAGTCAATACCTTCTTCTTGTACATACCCTTTGCATATTAATCTTGCTTTGTTCCTTGTGACTTCTCCATTCTCATTCAGTTTGTTTTTTAATATCCATTTCATACCAATGACATTTTTTTCACTCGGTCTAGGTACTAATGTCCATGTTTTTTTCTTCTCAATCTGTTCAATCTCTTCATTCATTGCACTAACCCATTCTTTATTTTCAAGTGCAGTATTAATAGATTTAGGCTCAAAATCAGAAATCAAACATCTAGTGTTCAGTGACTTACTTCTTGTTCTCATTCCAGCTCTTTTGTCTCCTATAATTTGGTCTTGTGGATGGTGTCTTCTGACATACTTAGCAAGTACAGGTTCAGATCTCTGTTCATCATTTTGATCATCATCTTGACCTTCATCATCACTTGGTTCACCATTGTGAGCATTTTCCTGATTTTTGGTGTGTGCAGCTTGTTGCTCGGTTGCATTGTTCTGTCACTCAGTAGCGATACATTGTTGCTCGGGCAGAGTGTCAGGTTCTTCACTATAGAAAAACATATTGTAATCTTCTGGTTCCTTTCTACTTTCCTCATCATTTTTCTCAGCAAATTCATCCACTTTGACATTTGCACTTTCAATGATTTTGTTAGAGGATTTGTTAAGACATTTATAAGCTTTTCTTTTGATAGAATATCGTAGAAATATTCTTTCATCACTTTTGGAGTCAATTTTCCCATTTCTATCATCTTTTAAAATATAACATTGACTTCCAAAAATTCTAAAGTAACTTACATTAGGTGTGTATCCATACCATAGCTCATAAGGTGTCTTATTAGTGTCTTTCTTCAATTGAACTCAGTTTAATGTATAGAGAACAGTACTTATAACTTCTCTCTAGAATGTTTATGTGATGCCTTTCTCAATCATCAGTGTTCTGGAACAATCAACAATTGATCTATTCCTTCTTTCAGTAATCTCATTTTGCTATGGCGTTCTCAGTGCAGAAACCTATCTTGTAATTCCGTGCTCATTACAAAAGTTAGTGAATTCATCATAAATAAATTTTCCTCCTCTATCTGATCTAAGACATTTCAGATCATTTCTACTTTTTTTTCAACTATAGCTTTATATCATTTAAACATCTTAAATGCTTTTGATTTCTCTTTTAGGAACATAACAGTCATCATTCTAGAATAATCATCAACAAATAGAATTGTCTATCACCATAATAGCTCTTTATTCTCATTGGTCCACACAACTCAGTATGGACTAGCTCTAGAATAGCATTAGATGTGTAGGTTTTTCTCTTGAAACTAGACATTGTCATTTTACCTTTTTGACACTTCTTGCACAAGACATGGTCGGGTTTTGACATGCTCGGTAAGCCTCTTACTTTTTTTTTCTTGCTTATCTTAACCATGTTGTCAAAATTCACATGACAACCTTTAATGCCACAACCAAATGTCTTCATTTCTAGCTAATAAAAAAGTGGTCTCAATCTTATCAAGATAGACTAGGTTGCCTTTTGTTTGTTCACCAATATCGATCAACCTTCCTATTTTATTATAGATCTTTGCCTTTTTGTTCTCAAATGCAACTCGGTGTCGTGTTATTCAGCTGTGAAACACTTAATAGATTATAGTCAAGTCTTTTCACCTAATATAAATTTTCACATCTGATCAGATTATTCAACATGATGGTTCCTTTACCTTGAACTGGACAAGGTGAGTCATTACCCATCCTAACTGATCCACCGTTATAATATTCAAAATTTTAAAACTTTTCTTTATCTCCAGTCATGTGGTGAGCATGGATAACTTTAAGAAACCCCCCTCTTAAAAAATATATAAAATCTTGGCGAATCTTTCATTTTATTTTTAAAAAAATTAATTGCTATTGGCGAATCTCTCAATTTTTTGGGAAAACAAATTATTTGTATTGGCGAATATTTTTTAATCACATTTTTTTTGTAGAAAATATTGGCGAATCTCAAACAATAACCAAAATTTCATTAATGACCATGGAAAATAATTATATTTAAAGAAAAAAGAGTTCTTATAGAAAATTATTAGGCTAACTATGAAAATATTTGATGGGTTTAAGGGAACTCTATAGTATCTAGTTGCTACCATTTATTTAAAATATAATCAAATAATCCTCATTGTATTTTGTGAGATAAATGTATCGTTATTTTTATTATTATAATAGGACACACAATTTCTTCAATGTCATTGATTTATCAACAATCTAAAGGAAATATTAGCCCCAATAAGCGTTACAAATAAGATAGTAACAATTTTGCCTCATGGAATATAGTGCAGATCACTAGATTATATTTTAAATCAATAATGACAACTAATATTAGTGACACAACCCTACTATAACTAATAGTTATGATATATTATTGGTGAATTAATTTATATTTCTATAATAACTGATAAAATTTAGGCAAATTGAATCTAACCATCTATCAAATATTTGGCGAATCTTTGAGTTTAAATTTTTAATAAAATAAATTATTTAGCGATTTAAATATTTCTAAAATAAAATTTTGTAAAAATTTGGCGATTTATGACGCCTTAAACCTTGAATTATTAGCCAAATTTGGATTCTCAAATTTCAAAAATTAGCCAATTGGCGAATATTAGCCACTAAAAAAATCATTGGTGGTGAGTACAGTCACTATCAATAATTCAGACATCATTTTTGCTAACTTTAGATATGAGTGCAGTTTCAACATACCTTTCTTCTTTGTCTGAATCATCCTTCATAGAAACAAATACTAACTCAATATCTTCATCAGATCCGGTGTTAATATTTTCATATTTGTTGTTAACCAGGTAACAAGAATTCTTGCCTTTGTCCTAGTCTCAGTTATCTCTTCTGTCAGAGTGTTGGTTGCTTTTGTAGTCTCGATCATCACTTCTGTCAAACTCTTTTCATAATATTTGTCATTGTTTCTTTCATCTTTTCTCTTGTTAAGGCATCTAGCAACAAAGTGTCCAATCTCTTTGCAATTAAAATAGTAATTTACCTTTGTATCTACCTTTGCCTCTTTGCAATATTCTATCCATTAGTGCTTCAATTTCATCAAGTTCTTGTTCATCACTATCACTATCACTATCATTTCTCATAGTGTGTTTATGACTTGATTTACTTATTTTCAAATAAGATTTGAATGCAAACTCAATAGTTGGTAAGACACTATTGTCAAAGTTATTCAACTCAAATGAAATAAGTCTACCAATCAAACTATCTAGAGTAACATTGTTATTTGCTACTACTCTCATTTCTTGAATTGCAGATACTCTAATTGCATAAACAGGCAGTAAGGTTCTCAGAATTTTACTTACCACTGTTTATTCTTCAAGTACACCTCCTTCTCCTCAGATAGAATTAACAACTTCTTTGATTCTGCTACTGTACTGAGTGATGTTTTCTCCTTCTTTCATTCTTAGGTCATCAAACTTTACTCTTAGGCTTTCAACCTTAGCTCTCAACACATTTATATCTCCTCCATGTACTAGCTTGATTTTGTCCCACATTTGCTTTGCAACGGTGCATGATCTGACATATTCAAATTCAACATCGGATAGTGAGGAAGTAAGTTCTATGATCATAGAGTTGTGTTCATGTTTGTCTCTCAATTGATCAACAGTCAAAGGTCCTTTTGGTGCAACATATTCAGTATCCAAGTATTGTGTGACATCATTTCCAATACCTGATAGGTGGAGTCTTATCCTACTTTGTCATGATGCATAGTTGTCTTTGTTCAACTTAGGCACATCCCTTTTACTCATCTTGTGATCTTTATCTTGAGTCTTTAAAATCTCTTCTAAGCACACTAGCTCTGATACCAATTGTTAGAATAACTGAGAGGGGGGAGGGTGAACCAGTGGCCTAAAAAATTAATCCAATAATCCAACCAAAAATTTATATCACAAATATATCCTCTAGTTATCTTCAATCCTACAAGATGTATGCCTTTAAGTAATCTTATCAAATATATATTGCTCGGTGAGTATATTCTTTCTCTTTTCCTAGCCTTTACCGAATAGCATTAAATGAACTTAGTGTTTACCGACCAATCCTATTTTAGTAATGTGTAAAGCAAAAAATCAAAGAAATGAACCATTTACACATTTAACACATGGATTTTTAACGTGGAAACCTTGTTAAGGGAAAAACCACTTGGGACCAGTAACCCAAAATTTTCACTCTTCTGAAGTGAACTCAATGAAGAGCCAACCCTGTTAAAGGTTACAAACACACTGTTAAGTGCGACCTTATTAGAGGATTTAAAAATAAAAATTTATCATTTGACCTAGCATTCACTATGTTGTCAACATGAAAACCTTTTGATACTCTTGAGTATCTCAATACAATAAGGATGGTTAAATCCCACTCGGTTAAGAGATTTTCTGAATCAATGGTTAAACTGAAACAATAAATGACCTGTTCAATAATACAACTTTACTTTGCAGATTTTCAGATCTATTGTAAGTCCAAAAAATACCTCTCTGATCAATGTTCTCTTCAATTCCTTTGCTCCCCTTCTTTCTTCTTTTTGCTCAGTGAATGTTGTTGCTTCTCTGTTGCTCGATGTCTGCAAAATTCTTGGCTCTGTTCTTTAGCCTGTATGATCAAATATACATGAAGACTTCTATCTTCACCAAAATTATATTCAACATTCCTCTTTTCATAATGAATTCCTTGTCTCTTTATATAGACATGATTTCACCATTTACTGTCCTTGTCTTTCTTGTTCTTGACGTAGATTGTTTCTTGATCTGCAAATATCGCCATGCATTGCTTTAATCTTTAAAGCTTTGCTTTAGTTTTATTCCATAGATTTCTCCTTGACAACTATGAATAAAACTATATTTAAATATTTAGTTCAACTGGTCGATGAAAACAAAGTAATCAATCATTTAACTCTAATTATAGCTCCTTCCAGCTAAGTGTTTTGTCATTTTCTAACTCTAGTTCTAGTCGGTGATCAACTCTTAGTTTACTCGGTCATTGACTCCAGTTGTCCTCGGGCATCAACTTCAGTTATGCTCAGGGACCACTTCAGTTATGCTCAGTGTTGCGGTGCTCGGTATACATTGTGAACTACTCGGGGTTCTTTATCTGTTGGTGTGCACTGTCCGTCGGTGTTTACTGTCGCTCGGTGTACACTAGCTTTATATGTTTACCGATAAAATAAACTTTATCTCTTTGGTTTATTGAAGTCTATGACAATATGTATATAACCAATCAGATTATATTAAGTTGACATCAATGACAATACAATACATTAACTGATTTAATGTCTTGCATTTACTTTCTGCAGCTCGGTGATCATCAACTTATCATTTTCAAACATTCAATCAGTTATAGTTCATCAAATTCAATGAAATGACTAATAGAAAAAACTTTGCTAAAATAGTTCCAATGAAGTTCTTCAATCACAACCACTGCTCTACATCCAACAGACTTTGCAGATACAAGCTCACAGCTTCCACACTTCGCTATCTCATCACATTCTCCACAAAAGAAAACAACTTTGTTTTACACAGGTTTACAATAGGCAATTAGGTCGGCCAATTAAGACTTCTCCAAAGCACAAACATTTACATAACCCCTTGCTAAGATACACACAATACCTATAACAAGTAAACATCATGTAAAATCCATCAAATATAATCCAAGATCCATAATCCACACTCGCCATCCATAATACATGCTACATCTATGAAGTCGGCCCCAAATAGGTCTTCTCCAAAGCACATGTCACAAATGACATCACCAAGAGTCTTGCGACCCAAGAATCATAACAAACAATCCTCAACATGTCTTATGTTAGTCCTCAAGCTCTCATAACATGAATTGATCTTGCACGCAAGTTATCCTCAAAACTCAGAAACTAACTCTGTCACAATTCTCTGTCATTGTTTAGCAAACATTCTTCACCAAAATCATTGTAACTCAAACAAATAGAAACATAAACTCAAGTGACCTTAGATATAAGATCAAATCTCATCCATGTACACATCCCCATCTTCGCATATAATGAAACATTTGTATAGTGACTGTACACTTTTGTCAGTCATCCATGCACCAATGAAAACTAGTTTGTTTGTCTCATCAGAAACATATGTTGACATTAATGACAAAACATGAATGCCAACAACTACAATAGAAACCAATTCCAACAATACACTCCTAAATGAGTCACTTTCCAACAATATCCAACTATATGAACATGCATTTTTCTTGCTTTTAAATCACCATGCGATAACTGTAACCACCTGAATTTGGTTTGTCGCAACTATGGACCCTATTTGCCCTAAGTGTGATCATACCCTCGATTTATGTCCAAACAACCCTGTTACTGCTTGGCATAATTCTTTAAATCAATTTAATGTCCTAGGTGATTTTTATCACTAATTTATATTAACTATTATAGCCATACAATTCAAATCAATTTCGACCAATCAAATCAAATCAAAATCAAACATGGCTATAGTATTTAATTATAAAGGAATTAAATAAATCCCTAAATCAAATACCCACTTGCAATTAACCCATTCTCCTAGCCTATTTAATTTAATTAAAATGGCTATAGTTCTCTAATTATTAAAAAGCAATTTCATTGTTTAAATAAATAATTCCTATATTTCTAAATGAATTAAATAAGTTTATTTCATTTATTAATATTTCCCTAAACCCCAACCTAACCTATCTCAACCACTTCTACCCTGGGTTCTAACCCTTCTCAACCCATTCACCCAT
>MU226340.1:306390-330961 GCA_018584345.1 Thuja plicata | reverse complement strand
GAAGAATCAGTCTTCCAGACTTGATTTGACCCTTTTACAACAGCAAGGGCTCAGAAGAATGAGAATAAGTCTCAAGACCAAGGGTTTTTAATAATAAAATAATCGATACCTCAACTCCACAATAAGCTTGAATATATAGCTCTTTGGATGCAAGAGTTTCTAAAACCAATTCTCAGTTATCCAGTCTTCAAAACTGCAACTTCTAAAAGTATTATAGTAATAAGTTAATAATACTATAACACAATAATCCATTTAATTAATTAATAACATATCGTTATTAATTAATATCACTTACGCCTCTGATGACGAATTCTGCATCCATGGTAAGAATAACTGATCAACCTGGTCTCCAACTGCACTGCCAGAAATAGTAACTGGCCACCAACTGACTTACTATAAATAGTAAGTCTAAAAATAGAAAGTCCAGAAATAGAATCTGAACGCCGAGACCCTCTAAACAAACTGTCAGCTCACGAGGGTCGTGCTGGTGAGCTAACCATATTCAGGTTCCTAGAACCTGCTAATTCGGGGACATCACAATGATGTCAAGGTTGGGTTGCCAAGAATAGGTCTTGTTAGAACCACCAATCCAAGAATCAAATTTGATGTAGTAGTTGCCTTGCCAAGATGTAAAACTTGTATCAATCACCTCGCTAGAAATGAGAAAATTTGTATGGGTTGGCCTGCCAAAAATTAAAACTTGTAAGAACCACCATGCCAAGAATTGATTTTGCACCAAACTCTTTGCCCAAATTTCAAATACATTTTCGATTTTCAAATATTTCCAGATTTGCCTTGTAAGATCAAAATAATTAAATGTCTTAGCCAAAATCAAATTTTCCAATATTTTCACCACTCAAGCCATGTCGAATTTAAACACAAACACCATCCCCAAATCAAAATTTTGCACCAAGTTGGCCGCCTAGAATTAGAGGTGAGGTGGTCATGATGTCAAAAAATGTGTAAGGGTGAGCTCGCTGAAAATAAAAACTTGTAAGGACTAGCTCGCCAGAAATGAAATACTTGCCTGAACCACCACGCTAGAAATTCCAGACTTAGGCAAATTTTCTAAAATTAATTTCCAAACACCCATCAAGATTGTTTTTCACTTAAAGCTCAAATTTAAAAATTTTGCAAGTTAAAATTCCAACTCCCGAAATCACGTCATAGCCATCATGTCGAAAAAATGACATAATCACCATGACAAGATTTGCAACTTGTATGAAGTTTGAACTACCACGCCAGAAATTCCAAATCTTGTATGGATGGGCTTGCCAGAAATTAAAATTTGCATGAGCTAGTTGGCCAAAAATGCCAAAGCTGGAAGACCAAAATTTCCAACTTAGAAAATCCAATTTTCACACTTAAGCTCAAAATTTCCAGAATTTAGCCATCATTACAAAATCAATCCATTAATCCAAATCTTTAATTTGGATTTGCAAAATCGTCATTCTCAGAAAATTACCAGACTTTGCCAAAATTTCGATCTTGCAAATCATTATCATTTACATTCAAAAATCTCCATCATTTACGCCAAGCAAAAAGGGGGAAATCAGTCAGACTTGGAGTCCAAAACTATCTCTCTCAAATTCTTACTCTCATCCTAGAGAAACATTGCCAAGGCAAGTTCAAAGAGGGGGGGGGGGGGGCCAAGATTGNGGGGGGGCCAAGATTTGGGGTGATAGTGTGAAAACCTCACAACAACACCCCCGTACTGGCCTTCCTCTCTCTAACCCACACGTCACCTAAAACTCCACTCCAATATAGAGCCTTGACAAAGTCTTCCCTCAAAGTACAACACCTTTGACACCCATACGACAAGTACATGTATGAATCTCCCTACTCTCACCTGTACGAAAATACCCATATGGCAGGATCCCTCCACTCACCCATGGTTTGCTTTGCATATGGCTATTTTATTCGTACAACACCAAAGCTTCACCCCCGTATGACAATCTCACATCCATATGCCTTGATATTCACCGTACGACACTCGAGTATCAAAATATGATTGGTGTTGCTGTTTTATGGCCATGTCTGACTCCCGAATGGGAAGGTTACTTTCCTCTTCGTACCCGTACGACAAGGTGTGTCCATACGACACTCACGCGTATGATACTTGAGCTCTCACACCCATATGACAAGTATCAGTATCCTCCATGGTAGAACACAGAAACAAATAATATTTACGTGACATGATTCACCTTCGCGCTTCATGAGTAATCAAACTATAAGGATCATAGATATTGGCTAGACAATGACCACGCAAGTATTAAATGCCAATAATATATTCAATTCCTTCGCCAAATATATTATCGCTGATAAATGAATATTTCATCAACACAGAGCACACACCATCAACCAGAATGAGTCATCAAGAAAAAAGAATTTGTATTCTCAGATTATAAAGATATATCTCAGATTACATCGAATTTGTCTTCAATTGAAGACTTCACAAATTTGGACAGATGGGCAGATTAGTGTGAGGAGTTACTCCCACTGAAATTGCAATTTCCAGGCTAGGGAGGATCTCTCACCTCCAAAATGGCACACCAGAAAACTTAATTCCAACTGGGATTGCAAATACACAAGCTATAGATAACTCCACGATGACCAACACAATGCCCAACCACTTTCTTATAAAGACCTCCAAGAAGAGTCTAGAACATTATAATAGGCCAGGCCGACATCGCTTTATTATTTTATTACTTTAGCCCCTTTTATTTTATAATTAAGTTAATTAATTAAATAATTCCTTATGACCATATTTAAATTTTAGGACCACTTAATTAATTGATTTAATTAAGTTGTTTAGATATGTAGGGGACATTACATATTTTCTGTTGTACACGGTTAGTGCAGATTATTCAGATTTTGGTCTTAACTGTCTTATTGTCTAAAAACTTAAGAGTTGTAAATAAACTTATTTGTTTTTAACAAAGATTCATTTTCTATTTATGGTCACTTATAAATGTTCTATTCAACAAAAAGTTCTATTCTACCTCTTACATGGTAAAAATAAGATTGGTTTTTGGCACATTGTAATAAATATATTGTATTACATGCAGAAACCACACTACATGTCTGATAGTTCGGAGGCTTCGTATCAACTCCTGTTCTATGCCAGTCATGGAAATGTGGATGGCTTGATTGAAGAACTGAAGGGTGGAGTTTCCCCAAATTTAGCTGACTACGACAACAGAACAGCTCTCCATTTAGCAGCTTGTGAAGGACATACTGATATTGTCAAGATCCTTCTAGAGCACAAGGCTAAAGTCAATTTTGTGGATCGTTGGGGAAGCACTGTGAGTTCCATGTGACATTATTCAATTCCTCTTCAACTCAATGCTTCATTTTATTGGCATAGAATAATTTCAATAATGATTTCATTCCTTTTCAATTCTTTCTTCAGTTTTTTCCAGATTAGATTAATGTCAGCATGCTCAGCTTCTATGTTGTCATTGATAAGATGTAGCAAAGTTGCCTCTTTTGTGTCCATTTCTGTGCAGACATTGATTATGACTCCTAAATTCTGCACAGAATATTTTATGTTTATGATGTTGAATATGTCATTCTTATGTAACATTTTATAGCAAACTGCATATTCATTCAGTCTAAATATGGAATTAACCAAATTCCTGATCTTTACCTTATTGAAATTAATCTACCAACAATGTAAATACAGGGATGTCAAAACCAAAGGTGAAAGTACTTATAGATAGATTTACCTTATTGTAGGAGGCTTTGTCAGCTTTTATTATCTCTTAGCCAAGGTGGTTACCACATTCTACTTATCAAAGAACATTATGAACATTAGAGTAAGTTTCTTATAGCTCTTTCTTTTTTCATATTTTGTTATCTCCTTATATCTCAAACTGCAGAGTTGGTAGTCTTTCCCTTTCTGTTTTGAGATCCTAGAATACTGAGAACTGATTGTAATCTGGCTTGGAGCTGAATATGCTCCTCATATTGGTCTTAGAAGAGAAATACAGAATGCTCTTTCTGTTACCAAGGAGAACATTCTGCTTTCCGATATGTCTGCATATGTGAGTTCCTGTTTAGCATAGAGGATAATAACCTGTCCCTTGTGGAATATTCTCTTTAAGGGTCAAATAAGCGAAACAAAACCTGTTTCAAGAATATTTTATTTTAAATGAAAAAAAAGATGGTCATCTCTAATATTCCAAATCTATCTACTTGATATGTATCATCTAAACATCATAGAAGAGTCGATTAATTAGACTTATTGTTGAATAGTAACTTACTGAGCTGATCTCTTTAACGCTACACTTTCCCTATTTGCATTGCTAACCTACAACACTCTCCTCTCTTCCCTTGGATCTCCAGCTCAAGAGTCACACCTTTGTGCTGAGATGTTCTCCTTAAGAGGAGATTATAGCCCCCTTAGGAAGCTCAGGCTCAATCAACCAGCTACAGTTGAACAAATTCATGCTAGCAGTTACGGAAGAAAAAATAATCAGATCTTTTATGATGCGATTAAATCATGTATGCTACCCAATCTATGCTTAAACCCACTTTTCCATTCCCAAAAGCAAATGACTGCTGTCCCAAAAATGAGACCCCACAAATATCTCCTTTACAGTGGAGAAACTAGAACAATGAATTTGGATGCCCAAAGAAAGAAACTTGATCTGCAAATTTATGGGTGATTTCCCCAGACTCAAGACTCGTAGGTTCTTGATTCAAGAAAGATGGAAGCAAAGTGAATTGACTAACTTATGAATGGTGCCCCAGGGTTACTTATTGCTTTTGCTTCCAAACATAAAGGACTATATCTTTCAAGTGGGACCTTAGTTTCTCAGAAACTTGGGATTGTTTATGAATAATAGCACTTTTGTGCTCAATCCCATTTAATATCTTCACAGTATGATGCGAGTGTGGATAAGATAGCTCTGGATAGCTCTGTATCCAGTAAACATTGGCAAGAAAGCTTCTTAGAAAAAATAGGGAATGCTATTGGAGAATATATTTTGTCATTTGAACTCACCTAATCCATGGTATTCTCAAATATGCATGCATGTGTTAATCTCAATTTAGATCAACCCCCTTCTGATGGAATCATCCTATATCACTTTCAGGTGTAGATTGTAGCATGCACATGGTTACGTAGCCTGGGTATGTCCATTTGAACTTCAATGAGATAGTCAAGAGAAAAATAAAAAAGAATCACAGCATATTTTTGGAGGTCTGATTAGGCAGGCAGTCAACTGGAAAGCCTATATCTGCAAAAGGGGAAGAATATGTCAGCCAAATAAACAAGTTTTAGAAGGTCTATATTAGAAGAGGGATATAGTATAACACATGTTAGCATTTGATCCTTACAAAATCTTTTTGAGTTCCTACTGGAGCGAGGAAGGAGTAAAATCAGCAATAGTTTGGCCCCAAGGAATACCGTTTGAGTTCCAGTAGGTTTCTCTTGATTGGCTGCTTTGTGAGAAAGAGAAGCAGATCATTCTAATGAAGAGTCTCAACTCCATTAAAAATTTAAAACTATCAATCAAAGTAGGGAAGAAGGTAGTTTAATGCAAGAATATTGGAAAGCTAGTAGACCTTGTTTTGTTGTTTGGTGAAAATGCAAACTTTATCTCCCATATTTGCTTGCAAATCCTTTGTTTTCAACCAATCTGAGATGTCTCATCCATTAGAGTTTCATGTTTGGGTCTTATGTAGTAATCTTAGTGTTTGTTCAAGTTACCTTGTGCATATCCTTGATCTTTGTGTTTTTCCATATGTCCATTCACCCCATTCGCTTAATATTGACCAATCATGTAGGATCACTTGATTGCTCCTATTGCTTTAGGGGTTTGTGTTCATGCCTTTGTTTGGTTTTTTTGGTGTTCTCGTGGTCTACTACACTCATGTCTTGATTCCCTTATGGTATCTTTGGTTTGTGCTCCAAGGTTCTTTGGTGGTGGTTTGCAAGTTTGTCCTCCAATCCTAAAGCCCCAATTACCTTAAGGCCTTGCAAGAAATTTATATTTCCATGTGCACCCAAATTCATATTCGCTCCTTGCCAAGAAATCACCTTTTTCCTTGGTCTTTGATCCCATTGTTGCTCATTGCATGGCACTATGTTCTTGCACCCACACCACTATTAATACACTTCATTATGGGCCACATGTCATTTATTGGCTGGCAATACACATGGCCGATCATATTTTGTGCTATTTCCTTTTGGTTGTTGTGCATTGGTCAATGAATATGCTTCCTCACTCCCTCAATTGTTTGATTATCACTAGACTTGTTTGACACTTAATCCAATTTTTGTGCATGCTCCACTTGGTGCTGACATGACGCTTGCCTCATGCATGGCTTTATTCTATTACCCAGCATCTTCTTTTGTAAAAATAGGGATAACTTGGTGGTGAATATGGTCTAGTTATGTAATACCATGTGCCATATTTATTAAATCATCAATGGTTCCAATATATTTTGTCGAGTAGTGCCCTTATACTCGATGGTGGCTGGTGTGGACGTAGAGATGAATGATGGCTGGCCATGTGTTTCCTTAATGGTGTTGGTGGGCTTTTTCTTGGTGGGGGCATATCATTTAGCACACAAGTTGATGTCTAATGGGTTTTGTATGATCTTTCAATGTGAAGCCTTTGTATTGAATGTGGTTGTGTGACATGTTTCTATTGGCTAGTAGAAAAACTAGCCCTAGTGGGAAATTTATTTAGTATGCACCTTCCTTTGTGTGCCATGTGCCCATTGCAAAATCTCCCTACCTACCATGTGGATAGTGGAGATTGTCTCAAGGTTCAAATTGCTTAGTGCCTACTTGTTGCTAATCAAGCATTGTAAGCTCCATTGTTTAGGATTTTCAAAACACTTACTCATGAAGAGAAATTGCTACAAGGTCTATGCCCATGGGTAGTGTTGTGAGGTTTTTACACCATCACCCCATTGATAATGGGCTCCCCCTCTTTTCAACTTCACTCCTGATGTTTCAGGTGAGTTAGAGCAATATGCAGGGTTTGAAATGCAAAATTGGCTAAGTCTTAGTGAATGGGGGCAAAGACTGAATTGGCGGGATTTGAATGAATCAAAGTTGGAAAATCATTTTGAACACTATCAGTTCTTGTCGGGATTCCTCTAATCAGAGTTATTCCGACCATGAGATTCCTCTCTCCCCTTATACTCCGCCCAGCTAGATCTCCAAGGCCTTAACCAAGATGCTAAGTGAGGAATGACTGCATAGTACAATGACCAACACAGGACTTGGATGATAACCGAATGCTCTAAAATCGGTAAGTGGCAAGGTGGGATGTGAATCAAGCAACGAGATGGATGGTAAATGGCTAAGCTTGGAGTCGGCTTCACTTGGAAAATGACAAGCGGGCACGGTGGTCAGGATTCTTCTCTTTTGAGGAATCCCGCCACAAAGCTTCCTCAATTCCATCGATATCCACCCAGCCTAAAGCACTGAATTGAATACAATCCGAAAGGCTTAAGAAAGCAAAGAAACGAAGATGGAGAAAGAATTAAGGGGACGTCAGGTAACTATGAGAGTTCGGAGTTAAGCGAAGGCCATAGTTTGGTCGGAATTCCTCTCTGTTGACGAATCCCGACCATCTATCTCTTCAAGATCGTAAAATCTCACCGAAGATAGGCAATGAGACCCGAAGGGAATGGGCACCAAGATGAACGAGTGCGAATTAAGGAGACAGCTAAGTGAAAGTAGACTCTGGCTTAAGAAGATAACTCGCGCATAATGAATCAGTCAGAATTCCTCTCCGTTGAGGAATCTCGACCCACGACTCCCTAGAAATGAGGAATCCCGCTTGGCATAGACTTGAAATTCGAAAGAGTAGAATGTGGTATGGAAGATGGGAGAATTCAAAAGAAAGAATGTAGGTGAGGAATCCCGACCTACATTTCCTCTCATAACATATATCCCGTCCAGACTTAAACACATGCCTCCCAACCTTTGAGCGCATAGATTAGATGAGGGATGAAGGGAATGAATTCACACCACAATGTATGGCGGAATTCCTCAAACTTGAGGAATCCCGCCATCAAATTCCTCATAAGCACAAAATTCCGCCTAGTAAAAACATTGAAATCTGATGAAGATTTGAGCGTCAAGATGAAGGGGAGTAGGGATTGGTGGTTGAGGGAGTGAGATGGCAACGTTAAGGACAAATCAAGGAAGGTTCGAGCATGCAAAACTGGTCAGAATTCCTCTACGTAGAGGAATCCCGAGCCGCATATTCCTTATGTTCAATATATCCCGCTCAGCTAAAGAGCGTTGATCGATGACTAAGTGACGAAATAGCTAGAGCCAGTGGAGGTTGGGTGATTGAGTTGGTGCATATTGGGGTGGCAGAATTCCTCTAAGTAGACGAATCTCGTACAAATTTCTCTCTCCCAAATAAATCGATTTTCCCTTCAATTTAGTTTAATTACTCCTCCTTAAGCAAGTCGGCTTTGAGAGATTCAAGAGATTTAATTCAGGTGGTTTCTTTTATTAATACTAATTTAAATGACCAAGTTGGCCTTCCTAGGAGGTCGCACCTTTTCAAGTGTGAATTACCTATATAAGAGAGGTAACGAAATTCATTGGAACACTAAACAAAAACAATTGGCTTGAGCTCAAATCAGCGAATTCCTTCTACTTGCGAACCAAGCTTCATTTACCAGCGAATTCGTTCCATCTATGGCTTGTCGACTTGAAGTTTTGGAGAAGTATCTTTTTTTTTTCAGAATTCTGGGTAGATTTCTTTTAGCAATTCTGAAATTAGAGGTGGTGGAAGTAAAATATGGATGCATTTCAAAGAAGATCGTTTCCAAATTTAGATTTTGTTTTGATTTCAAATCTGAATTTTACTTAATCAAATTTAGCAATTTTTGAAAATCAGATTTGGGCAAATAATTGAAATTAATTGTAGCCGAAACTTAATCTGATTTGTGTTTGGTAAAAGAGACTTAAGTTAGCCAGTTTGATATTAAATTTTGGCTTCTTTGAACTAATTGAAATATCATAAGAGGAAAACTACAATCTCAAATTCAAATGACAAATTTACATTGAGGCCTTAAAAGGAAACATTTCAAAAGTTCAGTAAAGGAGATAACTTGTTAATTGCTAACCCAAATTTGAAATCTTTGATATTCTAGAGGAAATTAAGGTGCTAAGTCTAAATTATGAAATTGTAATGGCAGGGAGGAGCTGTCAGGAGATGAGGTCTGGAGGGCGAAGGATGGAGATGATGTCAAAGTCAAGCTCGAAGACTTCAAGTGAGAAGGAAGTTTCTAATCAGATCACCAAAATGTCGATTCAAGGATCAAGAATCAAGAAAAAAAAGAAAATCAGAGGAATTTTTATGAACTTGGATTTCCAAGTTTGCCTTAAAGGAATGCAACCACATGAAGAAAAATGTTATCAATATCACAAATGCAATTAAGTTCAATCAAGTTTACAACTTCAAAATGCAAGCTCAAGTTCGGAAATGAGGGCTAGAAGCTTCAAGAGGCAAATTCAAGTTAGGCCAATGAGGAAAATCTCAAAGGATGGAGAAGACTTGCATGATGAAACAACTGGGGAATTATCCATCACATTCATCCTCAAAAGGATGGATAGTTTCGGAAGAGATAATCAAAGCTAGAAGTGTTGAGAGATACTTTCTAACAATCGAGCAAGAAATATTTGCAGTTTTAACAGACACATTCCACAAGCCAGGATTCAAAGCACATGTTCTTAAATGGATCTACAGGATAAGAATGATGAGGTGGCAATTGGTTGTCTTCTCCAATCAGAAAATTTCAGATTCAAGCACAGTCAATCAAATTATGCCAAGTGTCCTATTTTCTCATTGGTTGGAAAAATCATTGTAATTTTATTATTGGCCCATGATGTGGTGCCTCATGTAATTGGTTGACAATTTGGCAACCCTAATTAGGGCTTGTAGGGATAAATCTTGGCCCTTGATCTTGAATCGATCTTGGCCCTTCATTGTAATGGAACACCTATAAAAGGCCAAGGCCCTCTCATTTGTAATTCATTAGATTAGTAGAGGAGATAGAAGGTTGGAGATTGTAGAAGACTAGACTAGAAAGATAGATTAGAGTAGGCTAGTGATGCAAGCAGGGATGGACAAATGGGGCCCAAGGCACTCCCAGCTATCCAAACCACTTGCAAAACCACTCGGAAGCAACAACACAGAAAGGGAGAGAAGAAACAACAGAACTTTATATTATTTCAATTTTCAACAAACTTATTACATGCCGGGCTGTAAGGCCTTCCTGGTTTCGGTCATATACATTGAGATCTTTACAAGATAATCTTCATGCATGTGAGGTCACAGACCTGCCATCTCAATCTGCTAACACTATCTTCTATCTCCCAATTCATGCCTAATCTAAGAACAAAAAACCAAATATATACAAGAGTTCACCAAAGTGGTCGGCACTCAATTCCTAAAGATCCAACATAGGAAACAACAAAGATCCAGATTTAGGTCCACACACATCCCATTGAGAGATCCCAACGTTAATTACACTACAGAAGTCGGCCAGAAGATCCAACATCAAAATACACAACTTGGTAAGAAAGCCAACCGAGCATAGAGACCAGTCGATGAAACCACCAAGCAGCCAAACATCTACCGAAACCCGTCGGTAAAGCAAGACAGAAACAAGTAACCGAGCCCGAGCAGAGAACAAACAAGTCTTCAACCGACCAAGAAAAAGCAGTTACCGAGCAACCTCCAACAAGCTACCGAACCAAAGCAAATATATTTTTCGTTGATCAGGATGCTCCTGCATCAGACACCTGGGGTTAAAAGAAATGATTCTCCGAATCATGTGTCAGGTCCAACCTGAATTGAATCCAACTCAGATTGAGAAATCCAAGATGAGTCCTCAATAGGTCTGTTCTTCCATTTTATCAGATACTCCATGTAATTTTTTCCTCTTTTACTTCTACGAATTCTATGTTTCAAAATCTGCTCAACTTCTTCCATCTGTTTCTTAGGATAATCACTCAGTACTGTCACTTCTTCATCATGTTCATCATATTCATACAAATCTGAAATATTGAATATAGGTGATATATCCACGTCATCAGGTAATTCTACTTAATAAGAATTTCCACTGTCAAATCTTCTCAATATCTTGCAAGGACCAAATTTCTTCATCTTCAACTTACCATATGTTCCCATAGGAAATCTGCCTTTCTTCAAATGAACCATAAATGCATCACCAACTTCAAAAGTCTTATGTCTTCTTGATCTATCTGCATTATCCTTGTATTTTTGGTTACTTTGCTCCAACTTATGTTTTACATCTTCATGCAATGTCTTCATAAACTTAGCAAAATTTTCTGCTTTAGCACTTCTTTTCTCTTCTCCAGCAATGTCTCTCAAATCTGATATACCTCTCGGTTGTGTGCCTTGAACAATCTCAAAAGGTGTCTTTCTAGTGCTTCTATTCATTGAACTGTTATATGCAAACTCTTCTTGTGCCAACATCAAATCCCAATTACTTTGTGTGTCTCCAACTAAGCATCTCAATAAGTTACCCAAACTTCGGTTTACAACCTCTGTTTGTCCATCAGTCTGTGGATGAAATGTAGAACTATATTTCAATTTAGTATCCATCTTCTTCCAAAGTGTTTTCCAAAAATAGCTAACAAATTTACTGTCTCGGTTAGAGATGATACTCTTCGGTAATCCATGCAATCTGACAATCTCCTTAAAGAAAAGATCTGCTATATGTACTGCATCTAATGTTTTCTAACATGGTATGAAATGTGTCATCTTAGAAAATCTATCCACAACAACAAATATGGAATCATTACCTCTTGCTGTCCTCGGTAAGCCAAGAACAAAATCCATGCTAATATCACTCCAAGGTTTCTTAGGAACAGAAATCGGTGTATACAATCCAGTATTCTTACTTACTCCTTTTGCAACTTGACAAACTCCACAACTTTTCACAAATTTCTGAACATCCTTATACAACTGAGACCAAAAATACCTTCCTTAAGCAAACTCAATGTCTTATCAATTCCAAAATGTCCAGCTAAACCACTACTATGTTTTTCCTTTATCAGATTAATTCTCATTGATCCTCTTGGTATACACAATTGAATACCTTTGAACAACATATCTTCTTGAATGAAATAGTCTTCATACTTATTCGGTTGATTTGGAATAGGTGCTCTGCACACTCTCCACTGCTCTGAAAAATCAGGGTCATTTTCATACAAATTCTTCATGTCATCAAAACCAAGAACCTCAATTCTCATTTCAGTCAACAAAGATCTTCTACTCAATGCATCAACAACTCGGTTAGAAACTCCACTCTTATGCTTTATCACAAATGTGAAACTCTGCAAATACTCTACCCATTTCATATGTCTCTGATTCAACTTATTCTGACTACCCAAATATTGTAAAGCCTTATGATCAGTATATAACACAAATTCACTTGGCATCAAATAATGTCTCCATTTCTTCAGAGCTTGAACAATGGCATAGAATTCTTGATCATAGACAAAATATTTCCTTTTTGCATCATTCAACTTTTCACTAAAGAAAGCAACAGGTTTACCTTCTTGAGTCAACACAGCTCCTATTGCACTTCCACTATCAACAATTACCTTCCAAACTTTGTCCGCAACTCTGTATCCGGTCTTGAACAAATTTTCCTTACAGAACCTTGCTTTTCACTCCATAATATTCTTCTCACCATTAGGTTCCCTTCCTTCTCAGGTTCATTCGGTGACTCTTCTTGCACCAAAGCATTTCCGCTACTACTGACTTTCTTGCTTGCATGTGTACACTCAAAAGATCTATGTCCTTCTTCACCACAATTGTAACAAGTTCCTTGGAACCCTCTTCTGCTATAACCACCTCGGGAGTAATTGCCTCTTCCTCGGTATGAACTTCCACCTTTCCATTAGGCCTTTCCTTTGTCTTAATATATGTCTGGATTTGTCTTGTCTGGTTGAGATCTATTGTTTTCACCATGAGATCTGTCTCTTCCTCTAGGGAATCTACCACCTCTTCCTCTTTGCCTTTGTTCATATCTCTTGTTTAATTTCTCCTCAGCTTTTAGGGCAAACTAATATGCCTCTTCAATACTCTCCATCTTTACCAAGCTGATCTCATCTTGTATAGAACTTCTTAATCCATTCAGATACCTTGCTATTCTTACCACTTTATCTTCAACATGTCTAGATCTAATGTCTAATCTGTAAAATTCCTCTGATACCACCTGATGCAAGGAGGGATGGACAAATGGGGCCCAAGGTACTCCCAGCTATCCAAACCACTTGCAAAACCACTCGGAAGCAACAACACAGAAAGGGAGAGAAGAAACAATAGAACTTTATATTATTTCAACAAACTTATTACATGTCAGGATGTAAGGCCTTCCCGGTTTCAGCCATATACATGCAGATCTTTACAAGATAATCTTCATGCATGCGAGGTCACAGACCTGCCATCTCAATATGCTAACACTATCTTCTATCTCCCAATTCATGCCTAATCTAAGAACAAAAAACCAAATATATACAAGAGTCTACCAAAGAGGTCAGCACTCGGTTCCTAAAGATCCAACATAGGAAACAACAAAGACCCAGATTTAGGTTCACACACATCCCAATGAGAGATCCCAACGTTAATTACGCTACAGAAATTAAATGCAGAAGTCGGCCAGAAGATCCAACATCAAAATACACAACTCTATAAGAAAGCCAACCAAGCACAGAGACCAGTCGGTGAAACCACCGAGCAACCAAACATCTATCGCGACCTGTCGGTAAAGCAAGACAGAAACAAGTAACCGAGCCTGAGTAGAGAACAAACAAGTCTTCAACTGATCGAGCAAAAGCAGTTACCGAGCAACCTCCAACAAGCTACCGAACCAAAGCAAACATATTTTTGGTTGATCAGGATTGCCAAAGAACCCAAGATGCTCCTGCATCAGCTAGCTAAGGGAGAGACTTGATCAAATTGTTGCTATAATGCTTATCAAAGTGATTGATGATTAATTCATTGTTCGTTCTTCATGGTGAATTGCTTAATGTTGCTTTGAAGTATGCGTGGTTTCCCCAATCTTTCACTTGGACTAGAATTCCTTTCATGTTAAAGTAGCTTAGTTGAATGAAAGGAATTGTGGATGTTTACTTGTATGATTCGAATGAAACTAGGCCACTAGTCTCTTGCTCATGGTAAGAGTGCCTTGTGTGGTAAGCTAGTGGTTGCACTTAACTTTAATTGATATTTAATGTTTAGTTTGCATGCATTTGATGAGATTGAAGAGGAGATATTGATGTGAAAACTATTCGAGTATTCCTTGGAAGCTTGCACTAGATGGGCGGGGCCGTTGGCAAGATTGCACCTACTAGAGTCCAAGTCATCCATACTTCCATTCATAGCTAGTTAGAAATAAAAGTAGAAGTTAAAGTTTGAGTTTAAGTTGAAGGAGAGTTGGAAATCAAAAAAACTATATTTTCATTGCACACTGTGAAACCAAATCTTTAGAAGTGCAAGTAAGTTGATACCCATTGAATGAACAGCGTAAGTCCCCTAAGTGATTACCAACAAATCACATTATTTCATTGAGCGAGTTTCCACAATTGAAAGGAACCTTGAAGTCATTTCATGATCTTACTTTGCAAGCTTAGCATGAGAGATGACCTTATATCAAGAGAGGATTGAGTATCTAAGTGTTTCACCTTGAAATGTTGGGGTATTTGATTCTGCATGGTGTAGTGGAATAAAACTCACATCAACATGTAGTTGTGTAGGAACCCTGCTGGCTCTTTCCCTTAAATTCACTGAATGTTGGCCAAAGTGCTTGAAGTTTGTTGTTTTGCAATTTTCAATTTTTTGTTTTTTTTTTGAAATATTTGTTTTTTTTGTATTTTTTTGACAAATATGGGAAATTAAATAACAATTCTGGAAAGAGTGAACAAACTACTGATAATGAATTCACTATGAGATCCTTTTTTTTTTTAAATACTCAACTTGCAATTATCAGATTTGGCTTTAATTTACAAGATAGACAATACATTTATTCTAAATTCTATTTGTAATATGAGAGGCACCTGGAATGATCGCTGCCAACAAGACTTCAACCCCAAACTGATCACCTTCGCTGCTGAAGACACAACATGCCATAGACGTCTGAAGGGAATTGAAATCGTGGCTTTCTTACAATCTGGAATGTAGCCTCAACACCAGACGGCGCCTTTCTGCTATATCCAATGGCTGTAAAAAGCTGAGCGGCAGCTATAATGATTAATGCAGCAAGAGAGTGGGTGGCAATCAGACCGCTATATATGCTGCCATGTTGAGAAGACCCAGCACTAATTCTGAGTGTGCGCTGCTTCTAAAACTCCAAACGAAACCCCTTTTTATAAGCAAACGATGGCTCTGTATTGAACCATCAGCTAGCACGATTTCATTGGCCTGAATACCAACTCAAAGTGCAACAATCTGAAAGAATTTACAATTCAAACAGAGGTAATTCAAACGCCAAACCCTTGGCAGGAGATACAAATTTCACCAATGTCCAAAGCATGCAGAATGATCTTCAATTTCAGACTTGGCTCCTTTATAATTCAGTCCTAAAGTCGACCACCTGGCTTATTCTTCAAACTATCAAACTCGAACTTCAAAGTCATTCTTCACATAATATTATGGCAAAGAGGTAAAGTTTTAAATGTTTGAATTATAACATTTGATTATAATTTTTTCCTCCCGAAAGGTGAGTCCGACTTCCTTCATAAAGGCTTTTAATATTATAATATTACTCCTCTCTAGCTTAATGCGAATACCTTAATAAGGAAGTCACATGAAGTATTTAACCATTAATTGAAAAGCGTCCATTTAATTATTAATTAAGTAAACTTAATTAATAATTATTAAATTATTTTAATCCCCCACATTAGCTTAGGTGTCCAAAATAATAAAAGCACTTGTAATATTTTGTAATAAGCTTAAGTTTAATCATTACTTAAATAGAACTTAATTAATGATCAAAACCAAACTAATAGCTAATAATCCCATTAATGATCCAAATGAAATCCAAGTGCTTCCTGACGCCTCGACGACATACCCAACATAGCAACTGGCTCAATCGACTTACTATAAATAGTAAGTCCCAAACTGGAACTCTGCCGAAGACCCCACAGAAAAGAAAATACAAACTCTAGCACGACCATTGAGACCTTCTAAGTTCTAACCCTCTGATTAGCCTACGAAGGTCACTAATAGGCTAATCCCGACTGCAACACAAGGTGAGTTAAAATGGGGACATTACAAGTTGGTCCAAATCTTGACATGTTCACAATCCCATGCTTCCCTCAATACGTTGGTGGCCTTTAAAGTAGTGGTTGAGCCTTTGTTTGCATTGTTTTGGCTCTTTCCTAACCATGCCCTACGCATTGTAAAATTGGGAATTTTTTAAATTTTGCTGGCAGTGATAAAGCTTTTGAGACTGCAATTGTAGTTATTTGGTCCTTGGTAGTGTGGTCACACTTGTTGGCGATATGAAGGAATGTTGCAAGTGGATGAAGAGACTTTCCAACCATCACAAGGTTGTTTGTTCTATGAAATATGTATGTTATAGATTGTGACAAGATGTTGCCATTTCTATTTGCATGCATTTATTCTTCATGTCGATTAGGCATGCATGTGATATATTGTGTACTCAACATTTCATGGCTGGTACAAATTATGTTGCCTGCCTAATATGCAAGGATGCATTAATTATTTGAGTTGGCTTCATGAATATATTTCATACCCTTGCAAGTCTAGTTTCTAAATTTGGATGACTTGTGGGCCTAGTGAATGTTCTCCTTTGTCTTGTGATGTCCCCTTTTTGAAAATAGAACCATGGAGAAGACCTCTAGCCTATCTTTGGTTCTTGTAGGATAAAGTGTAAAGTAAGGGAAATGATTTTCAATATTAGCTTAAGTTGGGCCCAATAAATTTTAATTTAAGGTGCAGCTTAATAATGTTATTACAAAATATGTGTTTTACCATGAATATAATAAAAATTATTTTTAAGTACTTAAAAATAAAATAAAATAAAAGTATTTGTTAATACTTAAGGAAATTGATCTCAAGTGGCCAAATGAAATGCTAGAAAGGGAGGGCACTTGGATTCATTTAGATATCACTTTTTCGACATCATTTTGGCACCCAATTTCCTGAATTTGAGCTCTGTTTAAGTTTTCTTCCTAGGACAAAAACCTGAGGTTGATTTGAGGGTCCTGAAGGACAAAAATCCTCATAGATTTTTATCATTGGAGTTGGGAATAATTTTTTTTATCTCCACCTTTGGCAATTCCATTTGGGGATGGAATGTGTGCTAATTTGGAGCATTTTCAAATCTGTGGTTCCTGATTTGAAGGCTTTCATTTCAAATTTCAGAATTTTGGGGTTTGTTCCACCATCTACTCTTGCTAGATCTTCGATGCCACTCCTTGGGAGAAGTTGCCATTATTAACCATCTCTGGTTTGAGGGTTTTGGATACATTTTGTCACCACTACAGTGTTACTAAAGTGAAATCAGCATTTTTGTCCAAGTTTCAAGTTCACATATTGCTGCTATAGTGTCACTATAGTAAAATCACCATTTTTGAGAAATTATTCTTCATCATTAGTGCAGTGACCATACAACCATCAACCTGGACATACCTAAGTTGAGGAGGTGAATTTATTATCATATGCTGAATACTTCGCAGATTTAGTGATAACGCCATCACTTTGGAGAATTTTCAGAGATGGTTTATATTGTCACAACATTTCTAGCCACTTCCCTTGGCAATGACATTGCTTGGGAGCGCAGATTTTCCCTATTTGTTGCTTCTTTTATCAATTTCTAGGCCATAATTGGCCTGAACAGCATTGGAATGGGTTACAACAACACTTTGGGCAAGTGGTGTCAGCATCTATTTCTGCTTGCATACATATTATTGACTGTCATCAGCAGTTTGGAGGGCCTGGGACTGCTGTGCAGCCTCCAATTGACTATTTCTAGCTACTATGTCACCTCCCTAGGTAATTTGCCCCATCTATATCACTTCTAAAGTCAGATCCAGCCACCAACTTACCTAATATTCACCATAAACATTTCCTACAATGCATACTGGTTGTACATTCATTATTTTTGTTTGCTGATTAGCCATTTTTTTATCAATAAGAATATAATATTAATAGTTCTTTGATAATAGTTTTTTACTACAAGGAACTTTTTTATTTGCAATTTGTTTCGAAGGAAAATCTCTCTCAAAATTGTCCTTATCGAATATTAAAAATATATATGGTTGTACATGGTTCAAAAGTAATAATAATAAAAATACCTATTTTCCAAATTACCTTCACAAAATATACTTACTTGAACGTGGCAACTTGATTTTATGATTGTTTTGAAAAATACTCAATGATATAACATAGATCTTTTAGTGTAACCTGTAAAAATGATTAGTATACCCTAGCCTGCTGTGATACCATGTTAGAAATGTTAGAAATCAGGATCTTAGGATACTAATAATTATAAACAAGGTATAAATACAAATAAGATGAGAATCATACAAACATAAATTTAACACATTACACAAGATATACATGGAAAAACCTTTTCAAGTGAAAAACCCCATAAAGCATCATTTATTAAAGTACTTACAAAGTAGTCTAATAAATAGACTGAACCTGGGGATACTTCTCCTTACTTCCACATGGCCCAAAATACCTTCTATGCATAGTGATATAACCCGCTATCAAGCTCCAAATTCGTATTTCTATAGAGAGAGAACCTCCTTAAATATAGGAGGAAGGGTGACTTCACTAGTCACACCTTTTCAATAACCCCCGTTCATAAATAATTAATAATCTACTAGTTAATAGATTATAATTTATTTCAAATGGGATATACTTATAAAGCATATAATATATAAGTTTTTATAGCCATATATTAGAATATTGTATATAAATGTTATAAGGGTATGACCCTTAATAACATTTTGTTCTAACATTTCCCGTTAATGTTAATAGGGGCATCACATGTTAATTTCCATAAAAGAAAAAATGAAGTACCCCAGTAAAGCAAGTCTTCTTTGACAGTGATAAACAAGAACACAAATATATGCCAACATGAAGATCTTGCATTCTGGACTACATGAAAGTCATCTTGTCATAATTTATAATCCCAGTGTTTTAAAAAGGATGCTAGGAGGTCTTTATAAAAATTATGGAGCCACAGTCTCCTCAAAATTAGCTTCTTAGGTTCATTACATAGTGCCCATAGGCCTAAGGAGAAGATTTTACAATGTGTCCGTAGGACTTAGTATACATGGTACGACTTACTAATGTCTACCTACAATATTTAAAAACAAAGGAATTACTTAACCTACCTGTAGGCTAAAAGGACTTAGTAATGTCTATATAGATCTTATTTTATGCCTATTAGGACTTATTATGCCTACCTGTAGGATTTAAAACTAGATTTAGCTACTAGGTGGTGTCATTGGCATGAGCACTTCCCCTCAATGGCATTACCTAAGGCCAAGCTTTGATTTGAATTTAGAGCATATAATGCCTTAAGGTATTATGCCTATTAGGTCTTACATCTAGGATCTAGTCTCTCGGTGGTCTTATGTACACTCCCTCTGAATGGCATCACCTTAAAGCCAATCATTGCACAAAGGTTTTAATAAGTGATGGCTAATATTCCAATCTCTTTTATATCATAGCATTCTTTCACTTGGATAGAATTGGAGAGATTCTTTAAAGATGGAATACTTTCGCTTGAGTGAGGTACCCATGGTCTTCAATGTGCTTTTATGATGGAGATGGAGAGAACTTTTATAATGGAATACTTTCACTTTAGTGAGGTGCCCATGATCTTCAATGTGGTTTTATGATGGAGCTAGAGAGAACTTTTAAGATTGAATACTTTCACTTTAGTGAGGTGCCCATGATCTTCAATATACAGTTGGCAAATTCTTAATATTGTTGGCTTCTAATGCTTGTGCTTTAGATGTATTAGCATATGTTGATGATGAATCTTTAACTTTTTATATGAAAACTTCATGCCATCACCTAAACAAAGAACTAACTTGAATACAACTCCTTGTTATTGGTCAATTGCCCTTGCTTACACTTAGAATAAAAAAATTATTATTTTTATAGCATAAAAATTGTATTGTTCAATTCTCTATCATTTTTTAGATGCATTTCCTTTAAATGATTTATTGCATGTCTCTTTGACTATTCTTTTGGGTTCTTATAAGTTACTCTAAATGGTTATGTGACTACCTATATTAATTTCATTAAGTAATTTGGCAGCCACTATCAAATGCTCGCCGATGTAACAACAAGGACGTTTATGATATTCTTAAAGCAGGAGGGGGTTTGGAAGCGGTACAAATCATTTACTTTCACATCCCTTCAAATACAATGCTTGAAACATAAGATATAAATGGATTATTTATTTTGAAAGAAATATTAATTTATGTTGAGTTCCTTTTTTTCCATGAGGTGTAGTGGCTAGGTTTAGTGCAATTATGCTCTCATATGAGTAAATTTGTGTTGTAATTACAAGTTAGGAAATTTTAGGGATAGAATAAGTTATTGATGGATTACAATTATGCTCTTATGATGCAATACACGTGACAACGAATAATGTTTTATAAGATTACATATATCTTATTTGAAGTATTAGCCTATGTTTGTTATGTTTCATTTGTTGAAATTATTTGTTTTATTGATAACAGTGTACTTTGTATTTTGAATGTGTTTGGCGATTGCTTCTTGTGTTGACATCAATAAGTCCTTAATGAGAACCTTCCTAAGTCATAAGTATTAGTTAGATTCATGATTACTAGATGTTTATCACAATGAGAGATAGTTCTTTAATTTGACCTTGTACATGATGCCTTACATATTGTACTCCTCAAGTTTCGCCTTGCTCTAGAATCTTTTAGATCGATTTACATTTTTTGTTGTAGTAATTTTCTTCTTAGAGTGTTGTGCGATAGTTCAAAGCATAGTTTGCAAACTCTACGAGTACTCTCCAAGTTGCCAAGTACTCTCTGATTTATTTGGTCAGCGACTTTTTACAAGTTTAACTCTTGCATTTTTATAGATGCAGGAAAAGCATGGGTAAAAATACCAATGTGGGTAAAATGCTGATTAAGACGTTTCTTTCACTTGATGTTTTTGCTATAGTACCATGCATTTTCTCTTTCGAGATTCAATTTTGAATTTAATACTTTATGTAATTGAATTTGCAAAAAATTATGTTTCTTTAGATTTATATCTTTGGTACTTGCTAAGTTGCTGAGATTTTGCCAAGTTTTTGCCAAGTTGAGAATTTTGGGCTTGTCGAGTACTCTTCGAGTCCAATTCTGTGAACTATGGTTCAAAGCACCCAATGTTTTATTTTGATCTTGTGTTTAGGGAGAATCGTCTGGACACCAACTCCAAGAAGAATGAGAAAAACCCTCTTACATATATACTCATTAATGCACAAGGTTGTCAAAGTTAGCTCTTCATCTTTATAAATAATAAAATATATACTCAACAAAGTGCATCGAACAAAGGTTGCAGAAAAATTGTGTTTCCCATTGCTACAAAGATTTCATCTTTAAACTCCTTTCTTTTTTATTAGGTTTACCGTTTATAATGTGTCTTTGTGAGTCACTTGGAATCAGCACATCATCCTTGTTAAATTTATTTGTACATTTTCCTATCTCGTTTATCTCTCTAATCCTTTTCTTATTGTATTTCCCATGCTTGGAATGATCATGGTTGTTTGCCTCTCAGGGTAAACTTAGTTATTTGTAGAACTGAATACACAGAACATGATAGTAATACAGCAAAGAATTATTCTCTTATTCATTCATTCATTCAAGTGAGTACAATATGATATCTTCTGTGCCTAACATGCTTCCTTACCCGAAGGTAGTACAAGGTTATAAAGGACCGAAGGGACGCGACAGTTGGTAACCGTGCGCCAACTTCCCTAACCTCCGGTCACTAACTAGTTCCCAACCGACAACATTAATTACATAATACCTGACAACATCATCCCCCCTCAATAAAAAGACAAGTCATCTCCGACAACTTACCAACAAAATAGAATACTATCGAGTACAAATCATGAAAGAATGCAGCTAAGACGAAGTAGAAGAGGGCATCCCTGGAAGTGACGACTGGGACGCGGAGGGGTTCAATTTTCATCGTAACTGGTACACCTGTTGGGTGCGGATATCCAAATCTGTCTGGATCTGGGAGTTGGTCTCTACTGCTTCCTTGGGCATGAGAACCTCCTGGAGCTCTGTCTCCTGCCGACTTGCCTCCTTGGCCTGCGTGCATGCCTCCGTGGCCTCGGCCAACTAGGCCTCTACTATACCCTTAACAATTGTGGCTGCCTCCAACTAGGCCAGAAGTTGTGCACACTCTGTCGCACAAGTGACCTACTGATTGACTAACTGGGTAGCTAGCTCCTCCCGAGCTCGCTCCGCGGCTACCCTAGCCTGCTCTCGGACCTCCTCCGCCTGTCGTGCTGCTAACACCGTCCGCACCAGTCTTCTACCCTTATCCATCACAACTGAAAGGGAATCCAAGTACACATCCAGATCCTCACCCAATGCCTCATCAAGCTCAAAACTTATCTGTCAAACTCATGGCCTCATCCCTTGGAGAGCCTCTGTCCTCCTCGATCTCCACGGCCTGCTCAGTCACTATGGCTTGTGTACTTGGCTCACCGTCTCCTTGTCCAGGGCTAGCCAACTCCTCTCGATCCGACTGGATGTCCTCTCACAGGGGGGACTGAATGGTGGGCCCCCGAGTCACTGGAGCCAAACAGCGCTGTGCTAGGTAAGCACTAGCGTGACCCATCCTGCTGGAAGATGCCCCTGTGTGCATGGCCTTACCCACACTGCTACCACCCGAGTCCACCAAAAGGGAGGCATCAAAAGTAACGACTGCCTCCGACCCAACCACCTCCAGCCGTACCTGCGCTGACTCATCTGTACTCTGCTCTCTAGGTCTCTCCACCGCCGTTACCTCTGCTTCTACACCTTTTCCCACTAAGGCGGTATCCTGAATAAGGATGGGAGGATTTCTCACACTATCCAATGTCTCTGTCTCCGGAGGTGCAGCTATGGAAACTTCTACCAATGTCTCTGTCTCAGGAGGTGCAACTATGGAAACATCTGCCAATGTAACCACAGGTGGGGTCAGCTGAATGGGAGCCCGAACCTGTCCAAATGCCGGTATAGCTGTAGCAGTCGTGCCCGAGGCAAATACCACTCCACTAGAAGGCAGGGGTCGCGGAAACAGTAGTGGTGTGGCTGAAATTACCTCTACCTCCTCATCATCCTCCTCCTCCGAAGCACTCCCCTCAGAAGTCTCCTCCCTACCGCTATCTGTGTCCCCATGTGCTCCACTAGCATCCACCTCCTGTCTGGCTCGTTTAGAGCCTGCCACTACCTTCTGACCACTTGGCGCGTCTAAGTGACGCCATCTCATGATGGGAGGCTCTCCGGAAGCCAAAGGGCCCACCTTCACTTCCTGTGCTAGAACGTCGGAGGGAATCTGCCGCTCGACCGCATCCAACAGGAGTCCAATAGCATAATGTGGCATGTAAAACGTCTGATGCTAGAGCGTCATGAAGGCATACATCCGCTCAGCAAGTATGGCCCCCCAATCGTACATTCGGCCTCCGAGTAAGTTGTTCATGATGGTGACCTGCTGAAATGATATGTCGGAAGCCCGACTGGATCCTGTAAGACGACTCTTCATTACATCTGTCAGACACCTCCAGTGACCTTCTCTGAAGAAGGTCTTCTTGATTCCTCGGTGGTGTGAGGACTTCCGAAGGGAGTCCTTTTCTACCGGTGTGAGATCATCTCGACAAACAAGCCTTATGTAAAAATCTTTATTTTCTACAGCAATTTTTTGTGGTTTCATCTCTACTCTAACCCCTTTGGCTGGCAGCCCAAATACTCTCCGAAACTCTGCTGCCGTGAATGAAACCGTCACCAAATGGTTCAGGTAAGAAAGCGTACTTGTTGATGTCAGTTTTGTACCACTGCATAACATATAGGAATTGAACACTTGATACAGGATATCAAACACTCAACCCTCTCTTGAAAAGTAAATACTCATGAAGAACATGAGAAAACTCCAAGGGTCCTTACACCTGTGGATAGTAACTCAGTTATATTAATGTGATTTGCTGGTTAATCACGTAGGCGGGCTTACGTTGTTCATTCAAGGATATCAGATTCTTGCCATGATGATGATGGGACTTAGCTTTGCAATGTATACTCAATGGATCTATCTCCTTAATTTATATCACTTCCAATTTCGCTCATCAAAGCTCTCACTACTAAACTACTCACTTCTTTGCTACTACTCCTACGGAATGGAAAGATTAGCAAATGGACGAGGATCAAACCTAATGAAAGCTTTCCAGCGGCGCTACCTCCATAGATGCAATGATTCAAGGGAAATTCTTAGAATTTTCACACTAACACCTATCTTCCAACCCAACTTGAAGTACAAGCGGAAAGATGAAATGC
>MU226340.1:287207-298490 GCA_018584345.1 Thuja plicata | reverse complement strand
TGTCCCAGTTTGGATAAGTCAAAATGGGTGCCCCCAACAGTCGTGATTTTAATTCCCTGAAGGCTTCCTCCTGAGCCGTTCCCCACACGTAGGGTTCTCCCTTTCTGGTGAGATTGTCGAGGGGGTGGGATATCTGGGCAAAATTTTTTATAAACCTTCAATAGTAGCCAATGTGTCCCAGGAAGGATTTAACCCCAGTGACATCTCGTGGAGATTCCATATCCACAATCACTCGAACTTTATCGGGGTCGGTTTTGAGTCCTGCTTTGCACACGATATGCCCCAACAGCCTTCCCTAAGGCACCATGAACCAACATTTCTTCGGGTTGAGTGCAAGTTGTGCCCTTCAGCACCTCTCCATGCATTCACCAAGGGCCTTCAGATGCGTCTCCTCCCCACTGTAGATGGACCAATCATCGAGGAAAGCCTTAAAGTTATCGACGGACATCTTATCGAATATATGAAGAATTATTCTCTGGAACGTCGCTGGTGCATTACAAAGACCAAATGGCATGCGGTTGTAGGCATATACTCCATCTTCTACCACAAAGGTTGTTTTCAATTTATTCTCTTCTGCTATTGATATCTGATTGTAGCCAGAAAATCCGTCCATGAATGTAGATTTCGTGGCCAGCCACCTCCTCGAGGATAGAATCTGTAAACGAAATGGGAAATGGGTCTTTGATAGTAACTGCGTTCAGGCACCGGAAGTCAACACAAATCCGGATCTGGTTTCCCTCCTTGAGAGAGATAACGATGGGGGATACCCATTCACTAGTTTGCACCTTGAAGATAATCTCGGCCTCGAGCATTCGTTCGATCTCATCTTTCACCCTGGCGGCATAGTTTTTGTTCATCTGGTACGACCGCTGCCGTACTAGACTGCACCCGGTACCAATGGAATATGGTGAACGCACATTTCGGGTGGGACTCCCTTCAAGTCCTTATACGTCCACGCGAATACATCTTTGTATTCAGTAAAGATTTTAAATGCCGCCGCTTTTAAAACTGGGTTCCAGTCATCCCCTACCAGGATGACTTTCGCTTCTGCTTTCGTGCCGAGATTTAGGGGTTTCACCGACGGCTCCTCATACCTCATGAAATCTCGATCACCAAACTGGTGTGCCGGTGCACTATCAATTGTAGCATTCCCTTCCTTATATTCCTCATACTCTGGGGGAAATTTTTCTGACTCCTCTTCGATGCTTAATACATTGCATGAAGGTGAAATATCTCGTAATCCTCCATTTGCCAGTGGAGAAGTCCGTTCAGTGAATCCATATCGTCATCCAAGCATTCGTCTAGGTTAAGTATGCCTTCCTCATTTGGTTCCATTCTGTCTTCCTTCGTCACGTCGGTAGTTTTCTCCTTCAGATTCCGACCCTGAGGAAGAGGCCATTTCTTCACTCACCAACTGAGTCCGGAGGTCAATTGTAAATTTTCTGCCTCCACTCTCCATTGCAAGGGTATTTCGTTTCCAATTATGGTTTGCCTTGGCTGTCACTACCACCCTCGACCCAGGATGGCGTCGTAACCCTTCTGCTTGACTGGAATGACGACGAAGTCAAGTACAAACGGCTGTGCACCAACCGTAACTAGTTGTGCCATTAGTGTCCCGAGGGGCTTGATCCCATGCTGATCAGCACTCAACAAATTAAATGTTGGTGGCCACAAGGTAGGCTTCCCTAATTTTTTCCATGTTTCTTTTGGTAGGACGTTTGCTCCCGATCCACCATCAACTATGGTTTCTGTTAAGATGGTGCTCAAAATGCCCATCTCTACCATGGCTGGGTGTCTGCCATGATTGACGGCCAACAACATTGGATCCGTCAGAGATCCACCAGGAATGGGAATGTCCTTGTGCATGGTGGTGGTTTGGTTGGCCCGTGTATCTAATAGTGTTGCTCCCAAATGCGGCATGGTGTGGAGGAGGTCCTGGATTCTCACTGGTACCTCCAGTTGAAGCATCTGTCTTAGAATGTTTTGTTTTTCCTCGCGTTGGCTGTAGGAACCTGTTGCCCCTTGTGTCTCTTGTTGGGCCTTCATTGTCTTTTCTAATTCGTCTCGTGCTTCTCGCATCCTCTATTTCTCGGTGCGAGGATCAGGGTACCTGACTTGCTTAGCTTGCCCCCGAGTGAGGGCAAATATGGTTTCCATATTTTCTTCAATGTCCAGCCGATTAGTCCCAACACCGAACTTAGGGCAATTTACATCTTCGCGGTCGCCCGGGCCACACCACCGACACAACTTCTGAGGGGCTTCATTATTGGTGTTGTAGTCTCTAGCAAAATGACCCCATTGGTTGCACGCTCTACATTGGATTATTGGGCGTCCTTTTGCATCATACTGTATTCTGGTACGAGTGGAATTGTTATTGTTCCCTCGTCCACCTTGCTGGTTGCCTCTGTAGCCCCCCGAAGATGCGTTGTTGTTTGTTTCCGTGGTTCCCGATGTGGACGGTTGCTCTTGAGTGAAGAGCACCTGTTGGTTTCGTAGTTTCAGATTGTATGGGCATTCCTTTGTGGAATGTCCCATGATCTGGCAGATGTCACAGAATACCTTTTTGGGACAGGCACCCTTCGTGTGGCCACTTTCCTTACATTCAGTATACCATAGTTCGTCGTCTTTGCTAGTACCCCCTTTCATTGTCTTAAATTCTTTTAGCATTCTCTCCATATCTTTTTGGAGTGCTGTGACCTTCTTCTTTGGTCCCTCATCACTGCTACTTCCGTCGTCCGAAGTGTCGTCGTCCGACGAAGAGGATTTACTTTTCTTCTTTTTCAATGTCTTCTCCTCACTTTCCAAGTCCATAGCCCGGTTATATGCGTCATCATACGACGTCGGGGGTACTATCTTCATTTTTCTCCGTAGTTTGGAATTCAAGCCCTCAACAAACCATCTCTTTTTTAGGCCATCTGCTGGCTGGCTCTCCATTTTCCTGACTAACTCTTTCAGTCGGTGATCGTAGGCTCGTATCGTTTCCTTCTTGCCTTGCTTTGTGCCATAGATTTCAAAGACTATTTCGTTATCGTCCCTCAGGAGCTAGAACTGCTCGAATTCTTTCTTCAGTTGGTCCCATGTTGTCACCTTCATTTTGTCAATATCGGAGTACCAATCAATGGCAACTCCTCTCAATGTGGCGGGAAACTGCTTCACCCACTCATCCTAGTCAGTGACCCCGTTGGCTGACCAGATGGTTTCACAGGTACGACAATGCCGTACTGGATCGTCCTTACTGTTGCCATGAAATTTAGGTAATTTCTCTTTGTGCGTCGCCATAGGTGGATTGGCTGGTTGTGTTCGTGGTGGATTTTGTGCCCCGGCACCGCCTGTGCCAGCACTCGTATCCACACCTGCTTGGTTAGTGTTTGTGGTATTGACCAATGGCACTTGCCCTTGTGCCTGTGTAAGTGTAATTGATGGTACCGTACTATGTGGAGTTGTTGAGCGGAGGGTTCACCTGTGCGTCAATAGCACCTTCATCCGTACCGTCTCCTCCTTGAGTTTGGTTCCCCGCACTAGGTGTACGGGTCAGACTCTCGAACTGATCTCTTTCTTCCTAAAGTAAGGCTTTTCTCCGCCGTGTTTCTTCAAGCAACTCCTCCCTACTTCGCTCTCTCCGATGCTCGGGCGAAGTGAACGGCTCCTCGTCGGCCTGTGCACCTTCCATACCACTTCCGAGGTCCCCTTCAGCTTCGGGCAACCCTCCGGCAAGTCGTTCTTGGGCAAGTTGCCTCAGCCTTCGTTGGCGTTCGATTTGCTGTGTGAAGATTGAAGCCTTCTGTGCGGCCTCACATTCATTCTCCGGTACCTTTTTATTCTTATCCTTATTTAAAAGATTGGGCATCAAAAACTACAGACAAAACATTGCTTAAGAAGAACACTTATTTTATTGATTCACGTCGGTTTACACCATTGTCAATTGAGTGACTTCGCATTACAATTGTTTATTTTTGTGTTCTTTTATTCCCTTCGGTTGGTCCTCACATCTCAGAGTCCCCTATGGTTGCCATCGCCTTCCTCCTGGTGACGAAGGTGTTCACGTGCTTCGTACGTGCAGAGGATTTCCTGACGGCATTCCTCTCGGGCAATCTCCTCCAGGCGAGTGCGTTGTGCAATCGATACTTGTGCCAACAGGCGTGGAAGGTGATTTAGCAATCAGTTGGCTGCAGAATTAGCCTCAATCGCGGACCACACTGCACTTGTTGGAACTTCCCCTTCGTAGGCCTCCCGGCGGACGTAGGTTTCTATTGCCACCTGAAACAGGATTCTAAACTCCCTTGTCTGATTGTCTTCCCCTTCGTACAGTTTTGTACGCGCATCGTCCGCTTCCGGATTAATTTCATCAACAGATAGACCCATCGTGTGCGAACGCCATCCAGTTCTCATCTTTCCGAGCCCATCTAGGCAGCGGCGCCAAATGTTTGCCTCTCAGGGTAAACTTAGTTATTTGCATAACCGAATACACAGAACATGATAGTAATAAAGCAAAGGATAATTCTCTTATTCATTCATTCAAGTGAGTACAATATGATATCTTCCGTGCCTAACATGCTTCCTTACCCGAAGGTAGTACAAGGATATAAAGGACTGAAGGGATGCGACGGTTGGTAACCGTGCACCAACTTCCCTAACCTCCGGTCACTAACTAGTTCCCAACCGACAACATTAATTACATAATACCCAACAACAATGGTTTTGTTAGGCCCCCCAAAAGGGCTATAATTATTCTTCTTCCAAAATCATTCTTTTGATAGATGCTAGGATTTTGAGTCATAAGAAATAGTATAATTGCTTTGTTAACTAGGAAATGAAAATTGAGTAGTTAATATCATTAACAAGGAGATCTGTCAGCATTTTAATTTGCACTTTTTAGTGTTACACAAAATGGTCTAGATGGGTTGTATAACCATTCTTTGATCTAGAAAGGAATGACTTTTAAATTAAAAACTAACCTAAACTACACAATATGCACTCGCTTACTTACAATCTTTATAATGTTTCTTGGGGTGATTTTGAGTATGCAACGCAAACAAATTAAATAGAACATATTTCTTCACTTTCATACCTAGAGCACAAGACAATTCGGCACATCATCACTATATAAGAGATTTTTAGGCTTATTTTACTTGAGGAAATTCTCATGGCAACACACTTGCATTTTTTAGCTAAATATAGAGACTAAACAATATAACTACACATTCAAATTGAATTATATATTAATACATAAAACCATGATTGCTTTGGCAAAGTAATTGAAGGACTTAGTATAATGCCATGATATCCAATTTTAGAAAAATCTACAATACAAAGCTTGAAAATTTGTATAAGCTAATAATATACCTTGACACTTACAAAAACATCCCAATGGACACTTAGAAGCAAGATAGGTGTAAATTCTATTGAGTAAATGCACTGAATTTTCAATTAACAATCCCAAATACTCTATGAACAACAAATTCAGCAACATGTCGAATCAACAATTACCATTAAAAATCTAAGTACATACTAAAACTTATTATTATGTTTTACAAAGCTACTGTATGTAAATAAATAAAAAGCTAATTACTATACTAAGAATAACTAATTGCATGAAATGCAATTTTTATTACAAAATCCTAGCCTCTAATAATAAAGCTAAACCCATCCAAATTTTAATTAAGTTGTAGATTGAATTTATTACAGATTATTACTTCATGCCCACGTCTCTCATATAGAAAGAGATCTAAAGATAGAAAAATCTAAGAGTAGTAAAAGGCTAAAATCACCTTAGTAATTAATTAGTCAATCATTTGTTGGAAATATTATGATTGATGTCAAGGGCACTCATGTAAGATTGTTCAAATAATTGTCATTGACATCAAAGATAACAAGACAGTTTTCTATCATTGATGTCAGAGGAAGAACAAGAAGATTATTGAAAGATTGTCATTGAGTTGTCATCATTATCATTGATGACAAATGAGAGTATGGAAGTTACCAAGAGTTCATTTAATATGTTTAATGAGTGGCATGGGTGTTTCTATATACATCGATCATATTCAAGGCACTAATAAAATTCGCATCACTGGAGAAAAGTGTCATGACCATACAAGTGTAATCCGTGAATGAAGCAATTATAAAGAATTGCCACAATAGGAGAAATAGCAATAACATAGGGAAGTTATAAGGAGTCCATAAATAATGAATTCATCAAAGATAGCGACTACACTTTGGCATTAAAAAATGACCCTGATTATCTATACTAGAGGATGAAAAAGACTGATTGATATGTTTATCACAAAGATCACATAATAAATGCTCAAGCAGAGATTTCCATGACTAGAGAAAGAATCACAAAGACCAGTGATCTGTTGAAGACAAAAAGAAATGAAAATGTAGTGGCCAACTTCTTGAACAAAGAATTCATTAAGAGAAGTAACTTATATAGTGAAAATGGTTGACTACTAATGTAAAGTAATAGCCTTATACTACATCAGCATTAGTTAAAGAATGTAAAAAGCAGCGATTCAGATTCATGTTCAAATCTGGCTGACTCCTTTTATAATAGCGCTTTTGACAGGTGGTGACTTTATTTATAAAGGTTGTGAACATATTAAGATAGATAGAGCAACTTTGTTAATAAATAAAGTGAATTAATTAGTATGCAGTAATTGGAATATAAGTGATAGTATAGATTCAATTTGAAAGATATAGGCACTTAACAAATGACGGTGTTTAATAGTAAATTGAAGATCAGTGACTAGTTAAAGAAAATAACAATCAAAAGGGTGCAATTTTCATAAGCAAAGATATGTGATTCATGATCTCAAAGTGAAGAGATACAAGTCAGCGATTAAGGATAAAACAGTATTAAATTGTGTTAAGGTAGCATTAAATAAAGTTTGATGTTTTTGTTTAAATGAAGTGGCATGTTTTGTGAGATGTGTCCTATTTGAATGGTTGTGACTACTTAATGATGGAGATGTCTTTTTGGACTCTGTTCTCTTGGGAGATATAAATGAGATTTGAAAATCAAGTGGAATGAGTGTGTGTTATGTAAAGTCTATATCAGAGATACACCAACAAGATAAAGTAAAGAATGAAGTAAAAGGAAACTATGAGATTTAAGGAGTTATAAGAGAAGATCATGAGGATTTGATTTACAGAACTTTTGAAGGAATTGTGAGAGTTTCAAAGAGAAGTTGAAGGCAAAATCTATAGCAGATTTGTGGTTAAAGTTATGGCAGATTTGATAAGAAGAATATGTGCAGATATGCATGAGAGTTGAGAAGAGAATTATAACAGTTTGAAGAAAAGAGAGATAATCAGATTTGTGGAAAGCAATAGTATCCATCATCCATTGTGGAAGCAACATTGACAAGAGGGGTTGGTGCCTCTAGTGAGAAAGGTTCTCATGAATAGAAAAGGGGTTGGTGCCTCTAGTGGGTTGATACCTACAAATTTGTAAAAGAAGTTTCTTATGTACAAGAAATCTATTTTACTTTGGTTTTCTCCCATAAGAGTTTCCATGTATATCTTGTGTTCAATTTACGATGCAGAATAGTTAGATCTTATGCGAATGACAAATATGCAATAAACATGCTTATGGTATTGACAAACATATACTTATCAAGTTGAAAAAATTATAGTTTATTGTTATACTGATTCACTATCCCCCCAGTATAACCGTGTTCTCGACAATTGGTACTGGAGGCAGTTCCTTTGGAAAAAGTCTAGCCACTTGAAGGTAGATCAAGAGAGAACATATGAAAAAGAACGGAAATAAGGGAAAAAGAAATAATAAGAAGGGCATTGATAACAAAGCACCAAATACAAGTGATGAAATGATAAATAGAACACCCTTGGCAATAGAGAAAACTATCAGTTTGTAATGTCCCCACTTGGGATCTACCTTTATTTAATCCACTTGGGTTTGTACTTGCTGCTACAGTCTGATAAATACCATATCAAACTTGATTTATTTGTAATTAGACCTCGTATTTTATCAATAAAAGGTTCCTTTGGTATTGTTAAGTTGTTTGTCATGTTCTTTCTTATTTGGTACATATAATTGCAACACAATTAATCCAAAATTCAAACAACAAAACTCAGAAATTCATAGCAGACCTAGAAAATCAGAATTTAGAGATTTACATGACAAATGTTTGACAAAATGTCAAACATCCAAAATTAAAAAAACAGGGCAGAATTAGTAAGGGTTCTTACATATTTATACCAATTGTTGTTAATATTCTTAACAAGTAATTTCTTTTTGCGGCCTTCTTGTGTATGCAATGGTTTGTCGCGTAGGCTACTTTCTTGGTCATTGGGATCTTTGTTATTCTAGTAGGCCTGACTCTAAAGATAATGTAATTACACTCATATTTCTCAATGTTTCCTAAAACTTATCCGGAATTAAACTTGGGCAATGGATTGATAGAGGCTAAGTTGTCAGTTTTTTGCATTCTAAATGTAGAATTTTGTTTTTAAATAAAAAGGTTTTGGAGTATGTTTATTATGAAATAGTACAGGTACACTTGAGTGGTATCTTTTAAATGCTACAAAAGGGATCTCTGTTTGTTAGATAATGTGATTGTATATGTATAAAAATTATTTTAAATATTTTCACTTTTATTGCAGTTTTAGGTAGGCTCCTAGTGATAGACAAATGAAATTGGTTTGAGAAAGTGATCTCTTATTCATGTGGGTATGTGGGGGTTGTTTTTTCTGTTTGAAATGACAAAGATGTTTTTTGTTTATTTCACCAACAAAATTCCTTGTTTTATCTTGAAACCTGTTTTATAATTATTCAATTACCTAAAGTAATTTCTTTTCATGTTTATTCTCAGTACCAAAATGAAATTGACCCTAATGAGGTGGACTTGAAGAATTGGAAACGCATTGGCGAAGTATGTATTCTATAAATCAATATTTCTGGCTCCTAGAAAACCCACTTTAAACAAGTTTTTTATTTATTTATAACTGTCTTACGTGCTCTTAAATAATTTATATAAAATATCATGGGTGTTTTGAATAATAGCATGTCTAATTTAGTTGTCTTTCACTACATTTGATATAATATATAGTGTCATTCATTAATTGTTCAAAATTAGTTTCCTTGAGGAATCACATAACATGACTTGAAATTATTTACAATATTAGCAATGTATAATGTTATTCAAGTGTTTGGGAAATTTGAGCATTTGATGTGTTCAACAAGCATTTCCGTAAAAGAGATGACGCCTTTTTGGATATGCCATATCAATATATCCAATATTCACCTTCCCTTTGAAGTCCCTTGTTTAGTGTTTAACTTCAGCTACATATTTTAGAATCCATGTTCTTATCTACATGGGAGTTTTTCGATACATTGGATTAGCAAATAGAAGCACAATTAGTCTCCACCAAACCACTAAACATATTCATCCCTATATTTGATATTTTATCATCCTTTAGTTACATTATGGGATTTGGATAAATAGTATAAGAGCACTGAGTTTTTCAATGCCTTTATTGCATGGTCTCAAATGGCTCCACAATAGAGAGAGCCACTTCCATGTGAGATGATCGAGACCAAATTATATTGTATAAACCATAGAAGCATTAGTTGTTTGAGGAATAAATCAGAAAACGAAAAGTATAGGATTTCTTGAAAAAATTGGCAAAATGTTAGATTTACAAAAAGAAATTGAAGAAAAACAGTCAAAAACTACTTTTAAAAAAAATTTAAGGGCATTTTCATAGCATAGATACATTGAGAGAAAATAAAATATAAAATTCAACTTGTTAATTGTAAAAAAAAGATTTTCATTGTTTATATTTATATAGTTGATTATACTGCACAAAACATACCACAATAGCATAATAATAACTAGATGGTAACAGATGTCAAGATGTCAATTACAATATAGTTACTCTGCCACTGCCATGCCATCTGTTTGATTTGTGTGAGGAGCCTAACTTGGCTCCTCTTGCAAACTCATCCGATTCCACTTCAAGACTAAAATAAACTAGATTTCTCTTTTGAAACAACAATTATATAACCCTTTTTGTAATTCTCTTATACATCAATGTAGATCATCTTCCATGAAATAACCATACTTCTCAAGTTCTTGTAACCAATTTAATGTCTTTGCCAATTGGATACAATAATGTTTGCTTTCTGAATTTAAACATTCAATAATCATATCACATCATATGCATTGAACTCAATTACTTGCTCACACATTACACACACTTTCCCAATGTTATGTTTCTATTATTTGATTCAAGAAAAGATAAAAATCATTAAAAACCTGCATCACGCTGCTGGTCCTTCATATGCCTCTGAATGTGGATGCCGATATACTAAACCTCCATGCGCAGGCTGCTAGGCAACCTCCAATCTTCCTCCCACGTGCAGGCTGGGCCGATTCTTCACAGCACACCAACAATGTGTTTCCCACGCTGTGCATTCCTCATGTGATGCTGATAGGTGTCATGGCCCAGAATGAGCCCACACTCCCAGCAATGAAGAGGGTGCTTCAACTCACCACTTCCACAACCAGTCTGCAGCGGGTGGTAGTCTCTGCAGTCAGCCGTAATTCCCTCCTTAATACGCCCAATGAAAACACTCCAGCAATTGCATTCAATTCATTGCCAGGACACAAATGGATCAAATTATAGCATGAGCTCTCCTTTCCCAAAGGCAATTCGACCTCTTCAAGCAGGCCACAGTTCAATGGTGGTTCAACTTTCAGAATAAACTTTCCTCCAGCCACAGGCAAAACAGTATGATGGAAGAAATCAATCGATTATACAACAACAATCGATTACAGGCAATTGATTATACAACAGCAATCAATTGTGGATTAGATGAAGAAGAATCAGTCTTCAATCAACTAATTTGACCCTTCAGCTAGGGCACAAATAAGTAGGAACAATTCCCAAGAACAAATTCAATAATCAATATTCGATAGATGATGAATGAATGCCTTGCCTATTGCTTTTATAATTAAAAAGTGTCTTCTCTCACACACTTTTATACCTAGGCACATATTGAGTAATATAATTTATTAACTCATTTGGCTCCAAAAATGACCTTTTCATCAATGTCATGAAATTATGACATGCGAGGTCCCTATTTCTTGTGCCCAAGATTTAAAACTTTTCATCCTGGTTCCGACGAGCTATACCACTAAGGTGCCCAACATATAATACCAACAATAATGGCAACCTTAGCAAATTTAATCAAATAATAATAATAATTCACCCATCTTGCGAAAACCACTGAAGAAGCATCAGAATCGAAATCTGTTTGCA
>MU226340.1:272344-287041 GCA_018584345.1 Thuja plicata | reverse complement strand
CCCTTGACTTACTATAAATAGTAAGTTCACACCAATGACCCTCTAAACCCCTCGCTAGACCACGAGGATCGCAATAATGACCTGGCACCATCATTTCAATGACCTACTGAAAAATGGGGACATTACAATTTGTGAAGCCGAACTCTATTCGCTGGCTGAAACAAACATTCATCTCAAGTTCATTTTTTGTTGACAAAGTGTCTGTAGTGTTGGCTAAATTTTTTGCAAGTAACTAAGACTACAACTTGGCAAAATTGGAACTTTAGACAGCAATGTGTGAAAATTCTTTCTCCTCTCGGCAATAGGGGAGGCTCCCTTCTTACCGTAGACGGCTTCAACGGAAACTGAGCTGAATTACAAACAATTCCTATTGCTACGATAATACCGGTGGCTTAAGGGTTGCCGTAAGAACAACACTTAAGACATCAGTTTACTTATAATAAGTTGAAACAAATACAGGAACACAAAGTCTCTTGTACTTACTTCGAAAGATGATTTTGAAAATAGAATAGCCAGGAAAGCACAAAGTCTTTCACCAAATATTTTCTTTTTAAACAAAGACACTTATTATTGAAGCCCAAAGTCTTCAACTTTAATTTATTACAACCACTTCTATCTATATTAATCCTTATTCATGAAACCCAAAGTCTTAAAAAACTTGAATTAAAGCGCTCAAATGATACACACAGGATAACTATCAATTGATTTGAGAAAGGATCAACAAATGCAACTTAAGAATACACTTATTGATTTCCAAATTAACAACACAAAGTTTGTGAATCCTTGTTCCTTCTATTCAATTCAATAACTTTGCACAATGAAACTCAAAGTTTTCAAAATACAAGAGATTCAAGTATAGCTTTCTTGCACACACCAAAAGATGATTATTTACAATGAGCTCCCTTCTTTATATAGGAAAAGAGGAGAGAGAAAGGTGGAGAGAAAAGGGGAAACCCTTAACCACCTTGACTCATTCTCTAACTAACTAACTAACTTTGACTTATTCAATGCTACAAGGCTTAAAGCACTTGCGACATGATTAGATGAAACAACTTTGCATGTGATACTATCACATGCAATTACATCTTGTTTTTACATTACGTGTAATTTGTCAAATACAAATTACAAACACATGATGAAAATATTCTAAATGCCTAACAAGACACAACATTTACTACATCATCCTTTATTGGTCTTCATGCTGCTACATGATGCCTGGTGATTGATGTGTTCTGGTTTGGTGAAAACATCTCGAACCAGAATATAAATTTGCATCCTTGAATGTTTTGTATTGATGGCATCAACCAATCGTGTAATGTCCCCTTTTCGGGCACATTATTCGTGTTGCGTCGTTAGCCATTTCATCATGGTCTGGTGGGCTAACTAGCGCTTTATTTGGATCAGTGAGATATTTGGCCTAGATAAATCCAGTTTCAGGGCAATCAGAGCAGTTTCCGCAGGGTTTCTGGATGCTTACTATTTTTAGTAAGTCTGCAGAGTTAAGTTTTCTTGGCATTTCAGTATTGGACTTGGAGCGTCTCGCCGAGAGCTTTCCGGCAAGCTATCACACGTCATTTTCCGAGTTCGTTTGGTCCTCCGTTTTAATGCCAGAAGATTCCATACTTTATTATTATGCCACTTTATGATTTAACGATTATATTTATTTAAAGTGACTTAAAGTGGGAATATGAAAAGACAGAGAAGGGAAACTGAAGAGTCACAGCTGCTGCTTTAAAAGAAAGAATGGAGACTCATTTGAGGATGCTTAGTTTATGAATTCATTTTTCTCTTGGAGAATCCAGAGAGCTTTAGCTTTCGGTTCTGAAACCTGAGGATGGAAACCTTCAGGATTTCTCGGTGGATTGGATGGAAACCCAGCTCATCTCCGGTGCGGATTCACAACAGAGTTCTCCATTGTATTCACAGGTTCTTTATCATCGGATCTTACTATTTTTCTGTATTTCAGATTGGGAAGTTTGTAATTCATGGTTATTGTATTGTTGTTGTCTAATACGATACCATTTCTCTGAGAAGTTATTGGAATATAATTGTTGGTTATTAGAATATATTCGCTGGTTATAGTTGTTGGATCAAACGATTATTTGCATGTATCCATTTCTTTAAATCTGCATGAGATTTATTTGTGAAATATTGAGAGGGCCGGTTCGGGTCATTACAGTGGTATCAGAGCCAGTTTTCTTGCCAGCCTGTGAGGTTTCATGAGTAACAGAAGTACACTGGTATCAATCTAGGACAAATTTGCAATATATGAGTATTTACAGGCATTTAATGTTTATATCTGATTTGGCAAAATCATTGGGCGCGACAAAGGTTGAATCTGCATAGTTTTTTTTATCGCAACTATATTTCTTTCCTGATATTGCCGAGTTGTCTGCAAATATGCCATCATAGCTATTTTGGCATCATATCAGGGGATTTAACCATTGTGTGAGAACATATAGCATTAATCTCTGCAGTAGAACCACCTACACATTCACAGGGATTGGGGGCTCTGTAACCTGCATGGTGAACTACATGCATGTGGTCTGTGTATTTTTGTAACGAAAGAAGTCTGAAGCTGGAGAACTTCATTCTAATTAGCCCAGAGAACTATAAAACTTGAGCCGATATTTGAAAATTTTCAGCGACAATATTAATTAATCGGGCCATTGAAATATTTTATGGCACAGTAAAGTTGTATTGTTGTCGTAAATTTATCATTTCAGATTGGGGCGAATTAAGGAAAAAAGTAAAGAGCCTTGCTATAGTTGGAGCAAAAATTTAAAATATATATATATATTTGTGTGGGCCCGACTTATAATGTGATTTTCTTAATTTATATTTGATTCTAGACGTTGGACTTAGCGAAGGGTAGCTTGGTATATTAATATCACCACGTAACTTTGATTTTTTTCGGCCCAGACAATGAAAGTGGTATAGTAACATTTTTCGTAGCAATTCCTTGGCCCCGTGGAAGTCTATCAGCGTAGCTGTCACAAGGAATCATTGCGTGGAGGTTTGACAGAGAGTGGAGCGACATGTCATAATCCAACGTCAAGGAATACTGACTGAGTTCGGTTACAAGTGGAAGTAACGGCTTTGGAGTTTTATTATGTGAAAATATTCTGGAACTTTATCAGCGCTATTAATTGTAGTTTTGAGCTTTTGTGACTTCATATTTTTGCCGTGGGCAGAACCTCTGTGCGGTGGTCGCTAGCCAGAATTGACAGGTTTGTTTTCATTTGAGTTGCCAAGTTGTCTGCAAATATTCCATCAGCTACAGTGGTGTCGTATCCCGGGATATTTCAGACGGGATTTAGAAGGCTCTCTGGCTGGGACGGTGAATGAGCCAGTTTTTTTTAATAGAAATATGGGAGGTGTTACTGACGCCTACAGTCTTCTAAGGAGATGGCCAATATTTGAACAGGTGATTATTAACAGAGGAAAGGAAATGATTTGTTGGGATGTTATTAACGCAGGTAGACATCTCTGTGTATAAGGATTGAACAAAACAAGCCACGAGAGGTATTACCAAGACCGTATCCGTTATTTGGTCTCACACGGGCAGGGTCTGGAGATTTTTGCAATCATGAGACATCGTCTACGGGCAACCGGGTTGAATAAATATATTTGTCGATACACAGATGTTCTCGTGGATGATTTAAAAGAAATAATCAAGTGAAACAATTTTTGGAAGACCTTAGTGTCGAGCCCGAACATGGAGATTATGATTTGAAAACTAAGTCGATGGTTTCCTAAGCAGTTCCTGAATCAGTTCATTCCCTCTATGCCTCATATTTTTCTTCAATCTCAACGTAAAGAGGAAATAAAAATTGGCATTTTTCTGTGGTTACCGTATTTGCAGAGAGGATTCATTTGGTGGTTACTGTCTTTAGCTACAAAATATATAATAATCATCGAGCCCTGGTAAAAATGAATAATTTTCTTGAGTCCAGACTTTCAATCATGGGAATTACTTGAAACGCATAAGGAATGTTGTTTGTTTAACCCAAATTCTTTCTTGGGCGTTACCTTGGATAGCTGGACTGTCGATAGAAGTCATTACCCGTCGTTTCAGGAGGACAGTCTGACTTGGTGTGGTCACGGTTTACAGGTGTTAGCAGAGTTTTTTTTTCTGCAGCTGCTGAAGAACGAAATATCTCTGGATAATTGTTTTTTGGCATTTTTGGAATACTCGAACGCTGCTAGAGTATGAGGGGAGTGTTATCCTTGGGCCGAGATTCTTCATACAGACAAATACAACCATTCGTGATTGCTAGAGGGTCCGTATGATCTCAGTTGGTAGCCATTGTGAGCCGTGGGTTTCTTATTGTGCTGAATAGGCAACTCTCTACACAGCTGGAGCGAATTCTTCAAAAATTCTTGGCACGGGAACATCTGAACTTTAGTTTTCTTCCTAGTCCGAATGTTCCAGAGCTTCGTTGCATCAATTGGCTCTTTCATGGATATCATTGACCATTATCAGGATTGAGACAAGAACTAGATAAAACGAGAATTGAAGCCAAACTATAATCATTGAGATGCTCTGTGGTTGGGCACAACTTCTACACCATTCTCGGTTTTTAACGAGAATGAACACCTTGTTTTGCATGTGAGACTTCACATTTTCTTAAACGGCAAAACATGGAATGAATATCAACCTTCACGTGACTTTGGAAACTCAAAAACCTTCCATCAGAGATTCAGCAGTTAAAGATTTCAGAGAATACTATCTTCAAATTGAATGTATTAGCAGAAGCAAAACAGTTACAGAAGTTGATGGTATTAAAATCTTATTTAGTCTATTACAGGAAGCTTGAAGGAAGTGCCAAAGAAATTTCGTAGCCTCTTATTGTGAGTGCAGTTAATACAGTGAAACAGGGGTAGACTTACAAGTTACAGTGCACCAGATTTGGTGAAAATTTAGTTTGGAAAAAATTGGTACAAACAGGGCAGCATAAAACAGATTTGGCCAAGGTTATCTCAACTGGAATTGGTACTCAGTTTGAACAGCAGAATAGGTCACGATGGAGGGATTGTTTAGCAATACACAAGCATGGAAAGACCTTGAATAGATGCAACAAAAACTCAATCGTGAATTGCATCGTTTAAGTGACACTTTCTAGGAAATTTGGACCCCCTAAGGTTTCATCTTCATCTATAGATGCGAGTAAGAGACCTCATGCCATGACAACAAATGATGCAATTATGACCAGCCACCAGAAGAAAAACTCCAAATCTTTGCTGGTTCGAATTTGGGAAAAGATCCCCAAATTCCAACTATATAGGCAACCAAGCTTGACCGAATCTTCACAAGAATGAATGCAAAACTCAGTCCTCTTTGATTCATTTGACAAATGGCCGAGTGTGAGAAGAAATTTGCTTGAGAATAGCTCCTCTTTGACTGGTTCAACCTTGCAACACGGAGTTCATGCAATGAAGATGCAAAGTAAGACAAAAACGGTACTTTGAGGAGTAGAAACATGAGTTATTGATGCCAAAACATGCTGGAAATGAAGCGTTTTAGCCCTAGATGGACTTCTAGTTTGGAAATGCAGGTATTATAACTTGAAGTCTTCCCTACACATGTCGTTTTGATGTATTTGCATGCCCTAGATGGGCTGCAAAAGACCAAACACGGGTATAAGCAGCACATACATGTTTTATAAGAACATGCTTTGGCTTGTAAAATCGCCACCAATGCCTTGTAGAAGAAAAACGTTTTCAAAAGGAAATAAAAACGGGTTTTTAAAAACACTTAACATTGCCCATTCGACATGCAAATGCTATAAAAATTGCCACCAATAAAACGCAGGCTAAGGAATAGTATAAACACGTTTTCCATATACTTTTACATGTATTTAAAAACGTGTAATGGCAAGGAAAATCGCCAACCTTAGGTTTTATAAGGAAAACACAAGCATATGAGAGTTATAATGCATTTTTATAATCCATTTGTATGTGCTATTTAGCCAAAACTCGCCACCAATAAAACACAGCTATGAGGAGAATAAAGACGTTCTTTTTAAGTGCTTTTATATATGCATTTTGATGTTTAAAACATATGCAAACTTCCTCAAAATCGCCACCCAAGAGCTTTAAGTATAAAGGCTTTTAATGACGCTTTTTTATTACCCAAGGGCCAATGCATATGCAATTGGGATAAAAATCGCCACTTATACTCATATAGGTTTAAAAAGTAGTAATGACGTCTTTTTAGAAACACTTGAGTTAGCTCAGCTGAAACAGAGTGGGTCATTAGAGCATTACATTGACGAGTTTCAGAGGATCTCCATTATGGTTCCGGACATGTCTGAGAAGAGAAAGGTAATGATGTTTATTGAGGGCCTGTAGGATAAATTCAGAGGACTGGTTAGAGTTCTCAAGCCAGACACCTTGGATGATGCTATTAAGTTAGCACATGATTTGGATTCACCTTCCTCCATATTACAGCCACCTAAGAAAACTTTTAAGGGATCCTCTTCATTCCAAAAGAATAAAAATCAGAATAAGAGTATGCCTCCTAGGCTGGATTTTGAGACTAGAAATAAGTTGAGGAGGAGGAAGTTATGCTTTACTTGCAGGGAGCCTTGGACTCCAGATCACAGGTGCCTTAGGAAAGGCAAAATACATTATATTGAGGTGGCTTTTGATGGTGAGTATGAGTAGTATGAGGGCAGCGATGAGGAGGCTCAGGTAGAGCAATTAGCAGAAGGGAAAAAAAAAGAAAACCCCCCACGAGTAGCCCCCAGTTACTTTAACATCCCTTTCAGGGATTCTTACGTGTCACCCTTTCCGTTTGAAGGGAGTGGTTAGAGGACAGAGGATCGTTTTCCTTTTAGATACAGGTGCTACACATAATTTTATCAACACAGGTATGGTCTCCAGGAGGAGGTTACAGGTCGATGGCATTCCAGAATTTGAGGTCAAGGTGGCAGGAGGGGACTTGTTGAGCTGTACAGGGAAGATCTCTGGTCTCCCAATTCACTTTGGAGATTATCTTCTAGAGGCTGACTTTTATGTCATTGATTTAGACAGTTTGGATGCTATTTTGGGTATGCATATGACTATGAATTACAAAGGCAAAAAAGAAACAAATTGCAAGCACCATTTCCAAGCTGCCTTCATGATGTGCACATGTTTGCTAATAACAAACTATCACCGATAGCCCCCATATTAGGCAAATGCATCTACAGAAACTAAAATATAACTGCTTTTTCTTTGTAAGAAGCTTCATAACACTATTTTGTAAACAGCAGCAGCTAGCCAGATGTAATCGGTAAAAAAGAACAAAACCAAGTTGTAACTCTTTACCTTCTTTTGCTTTGCAAAATAAAATTATTCTTCATTTCCATCCACCAAGCATCATTAATTAAATACTATTTTTTCCTTGAAATTATTGAGTTGGACGTTTAAAGCTGGAGTTCTTTGACATGCTCCTAGTTGAGTATGGTTGATTACTTCTTATCATTGAATGCATCATTCTTCCATTAATTCTTGTTAATGTTTGTAGCTTCAGTCGTATGATCATTTAGAATACATATAATACTCAGATATTGATTAATAATAATATATTGTATTATATATATATATGTTATATTATAAATATTATTATTAATATATATTATGCAAACTTATATTATTCTAATATATGATTGATTAATGAAACATTATAAAATTATAATGAATAGACATGTCCCTCCTAGCCTCTTTCTCAATATAAATGAAAGAGAGATTGTTGCATTTGAAACATACAGACCATATACAACATATAGTATTATTACATTTGCAGTTATCCTAAAACTTAACTTGGTATCAGAGCGAAGCCTGGGAATAAAGATTTTGAAGATTAATTCAAACAAAAGGAAATTAGGATAGAGTTTGGTAGAGTTGTCACTGTGATTCACAAATGCTGATACATAATTCACCAAAAACCGTGAAATGTGTTGGATCGTCGATCACCAATGTCTTCACAGATCCGTGAAATAAAATTGCCAATAGCGGAGTTGAATATGTCCCACACTAGCTGGAAATGACACCCATGGGCTCTCTCTCTTGATGTCGCAAAGCTAGTAATTGTCGATGTTGCCAGAGAAGAACCGGGAGGGAACTTTTATTGCAGAATGATGGTGAAGACGCATGTTGCCCGATTGGAGACCGTCGAGTCCATTTGACCAGATGTTGGGGGCTTGATTTGTGGAAGTTGGGATCACATGGATTGTCGAAAGCAACACCAATAGAATCAAGACTAGAGAATGATGGAGGCGGTATGTGAGCGGCTGCAGGCGGATTCATACAAGTCTTTCGTAGACACCTTCTTGGCGGGTACAATAGATCTTCCCCGGGAGAACGGGAAGTCCATTTTGGACACCTGCTACGATCTCTCTGGGCGTCAATTGGTGAATCTTCCTGTCAACAGCTTTTAGTTTTCGAATGGGATTTCTTTAACTCTCTCGGCGAATAATAATTTGATATCTGTGGATTCCGAGGGGACGTTCTACCTGGCTTTTGTGCCCACTTCGGGTAGCTTGTCGATCATCGGAAATTTTCAGCTGCAAGGTATTCGAGTCTCTTTTGACACTACCAACTCTCTTGTTGGCTTTCCCGCCAACCAATGTTGATTCACTGCCCATAATAAGATGATGAAATCTACTAGTATATAAAAATCTAGCTTTCTACTAGATTTCACTATAACTAAAAATATATCAGTAAAAGCTATACTAGTACATTAAAAAAAAAAACTGTACTATTTATCTTTTAAATTTAAAAAGGTGTGATTTCATTATTTATCATTTTAAAGAGACAAAACTCTATGTTAGACAAGCGGGTTAGTGAAGAATAAGACATGTGTCTTCTAGGAATGACTATTCTAAAAGGCATGAACTCTAAAAGATACATATATAGAGATTGGAAATGAAAGTGAAAGGTGTTGAGTGTTGAGTTATAACACCGTTAATTATAATTTATTTCTGTGGGTACGTGTTGTGACTTCAATAACCATTGGTAGTGAGCAAGAATGTTTAGAACGATTGCAATATTAAAGCAATTGGAGGGTTGATTTTGAATTGCTTCATGATATGAAGATAAGAGGATGTGAATATTATTTCACAAATTGTAAGGGTTGTATATTGATGAAGGGTCCCATTTTCATGAACGAATTTGTTACAAGCGTTGTCTTCTTGCATTTACAATGGCGTGAGCTAGTACATTGCTAGGGTGTGAGGTCATTTAAGAAAACATGGAATCTCCCTACAATTCGTATTGACATGGTCTCTACAAAAGTACTTGATACTCCTGGTTGAATCTCTATTTGGTTAGCGCACATCAGGGTTTGCACATCGCTTTATTTCATTGATTACCATAGACTTGATTTGGCAAAGTCAGTTGTGGATGCAATGTCTAGAGTCGAGTTGAGCTCGTTTCGATGCAGCAGGTGCAGCTCGTCGAGTTGCAAATCCCTAAAATGTCAATGAGGCTATGTAGCTCGTATGCAACTCGACTACGGTGAGCAAGAGGCCAATGTCATCTTCGGATCAAGAAGCCAAGCAAGGAGTCGAGACATGTGTGGAGGGAACTCACATTAGTGGAGATGATGCTTGAGGATTTCTCGGTCAAAGTCAGAGTTGTCAAGGAAGACTCTCTGCTCTCTAATCTTTAAGAGGACTGGACCAATTTCAATTAAAGGCTCTGTTGCTCAAGGGGTTCAAGTATCACCTAGAGGGTGTTATCCTTGACTACAACAGATAAGTATTTTTATGATTATGTATCTTGTTTTTATCATGAATTTTATATAGTTAATTCAAGCTATAACATTGTGATAGTGAGTCTTGTATGCTTCTAGCATTGGCATTTCCCTTCGGGATAGTTTAGTTCTATGAACTATTTATAATCTCTCTCTGAAATGCTTTCAGGATGGATCAAGAAGAATAAGAGATTTGCATTCAAGGAAGGAAGAACTTGATAATTTCTGCCATGAGAGTGAGTCGGTGGTTGAAGATGTTTCTTCGAAGAGGAGGAATTCACATTCAGAGGGAGTGTGACGATGATATTTTAGGCAACCTTCAACGTGAAATTCAAGAGGTTGATGCATGTACTTGGAGCTTTAGATGGAAGCCACTTTGTCATGAATGTTTGGTGTTGCTAAGCCTGGGGATAAATCCACAGTTTATTACATTCACTCATGTTAATATGGAATCAGAACGGTACATTTGTGTACGAGAAACTACTCCTACAATTAATGTTATGATCAAAATTTCAACATGATCATGTACCAGATGATAAGAGTCTCTTTGAGCAAGATATTTTCATGATTGGGACCATGCATGTTTCACTAGTGATCAGCAGTCAGAAGACTACGATTCATGGGATGGAGTTCCATGTGTGTAGGCTAGAAGGCCTTTATGGAGACATCTAGGTCGTGATATTCCTGGATAGATGGATACTTGTTGGATCGAGGAGAATTCAAGAGAAGAGCTTGATGCATTCTGTGTGAAATTTATGCAGGCTGAAGAATGAAGACACAACTTGCTTCCATGAGACCGAGTTGGCAACACATATCGGATTCAGAGGGAGTGACATTTCATTTGAAGCAACCTTGGACGAGGACATCAGAAGGTTGATATCTATTTCAGAGGAAGCCATGTCATTATGAAGATCTACCTAATGCATTCTTATCTATGAGGGAGAAGTTTGAGGTGCAAGCCCTTGTCAATGCACTCTTCTCTGTGAAGTTTGAGGTGAAATCCCTTGTTCTATTGTATGGATATACCATGTCTATATGGTAAGTATCACATATGTGATACTAATGCACATATCATAGAAGATATCTTGAGTACTTGGTGAATATCATGGACTTGATATTTGGAGACCATTACTCTAAGTACTTGGTGAGTATCATGGATTTGATACTTGGAGACCATTACTCATGATAATCATTTTTGATTGGTGAATAGCTTGTGAGTTGATATTTGGAGACCATTGCTCTGAGTACTTGGTGAGTATCATGGATTTGATACTTGGAGACCATTACTCAAGATAATCATTTTTGAGCACTTGGTGAATATCTTGTGAGTTGATATTTGGAGACCTTTGCTCTGAGTACTTGGTGAGTATCATGGATTTGATACTTGGAGACCATTACTCATGATAATCATTTTTGAGCACTTGGTGAATATCTTGTGTGTTGATATTTGCAGACCATTGCTCTGAGTACTTGGTGAGTATCATGGATTTGATACTTGAGGACCATTGCTCGTGATATCAGTAAAATGATATAAATTTTAAATGATTATCTATACTCACATATTACATTGAGGTAATATATTTATCCTCCCTAGCTAAGAGGGAGTGTTAATGATTATAGCATCAGTCGGATAAATTACAAAATAATAATCATTATATTATTTATATTGGGACCTCATCTAAAGCGAAGAGAAATTGATAATAGCTTGTTCCCACCCTCTGGGATGAGCCGTGGTGGACTCAGCCTCTGAGATGAGTCAAGGAGGATGTCATGACTCCATGACTTATGGGCCCACCCATTGTGTACATTTCTAAAAGGTGACGACTTTTTTGGTTAATGAACACTTGTATTTAACATTATAAGGTGATGATCTTGTAATATTGATATCATAATGACTTGGTCTCATCTTGATTCATGGATGTGCCATGATTCGTTATGGTAGACATTATGTGATGTAATGTCAGTGTGCATGCCATAATAGGGGTATATAAGGAGAATGTAATTTTCTTGAGCATATTATATCCATCATATCACGAGTTAGGTGATATATAAATTGGGATCACGTGTTAGGTGATTCCTCGTATCACGTGTTAGCTGATGTGTAAAACTTGGTATCACATGTTAGGTGATAGTTCATATCACGAGTTATGTGATATGTGATACTCTGTATCATGAGTTAGGTGATACTTCACATCACGAGTTATGTACTATGTAATTTCTTAGTATCCATATGGATCATATTAGGATCCTTTTGAACTTAGTATTACATATTGATTGAAGTGTATGAGACATGTCATGTAGTGACATGTCTCTACGTAAACTTAGTATCCATATGGCAGACATCATGAGACATAATGTCATTGCACATACCATGGATATTTATGAGCTATGGAGAATATCATGTGACTTGGTATTCCTGCATATACCATATCTCCTGATATCACAGTGAGGTGATATCTCCTCTCTTTCAAAATTAATGGATTTTATCTCGATGGATTTTATCTTCTCTAGCTAAGAGGGAGTGTTGATGTTTTGTGTAGCTATGGTGAGGGTCATAAAGAGTTGACAAGGGAGACCACTACACATTATGTTTGATCATCCTCCCTAGCTAAGAGGGAGTGTTAATGTTTGTAGCTTCAGTCGTATGATCATTTAGAATACATATAATACTCAGATATTGATTAATAATAATATATTGTATTATATACATATGATATATATATATATATGTTGTATTATATATATTATTATTAATATATATTATGCGAACTTATATTATTCTAATATATGATTGATTAATGAAACATTATAAAATTATAATGAATAGACATGTCCCTTCAAGGGACATGTCTCTCCTAGGCTCTTTCTCAATATAAATGAAAGAGAGATTGTTGCATTTGAAACAGACAGACCATATACAACATATAGTATTATAACATTTGCAGCTATCCTAAAACTTAACAATTCTCACCAATAGTTAGTTGGGAAATGCCAAAATGTGATTAGAAATGTAATATAATCTACGTTCCACAGCATTTCTGGGATGAGGATGGCAGAGGGATAGCAATATATACACACACACACACACAAATAGGTAGATAGATATACATAAATGTGTGTGTGTGTGTGAAATTTCTACAAGATAATGAACAGCGGTATAACAGCAACAATTTAACATAATAATGTTAAAATGATGTGAGATGATGTCTACAGAAGCTTGCATGCCAATCCCATTCAAAAAATAAATTGTTTGTTTTTACTTCTCAAACAAAACCATACATTACCAGACCATGGAAAATGTACCTTCTATCTCTTTTGCAACTGATTGTAATAACTTCCTCTAATATCATATCAAGAATTTTGAAGTTTTAGACTTTTGAACAGTGAAATCAGAAATCCAAATGATTACTGTTAGTGTTTACTCTAATGTAATTTAGATCATTAACTATGGATCTAAATCATGATATATTTATTGTTGTTATTCTACAGTTGTCTCTCACTTTTGTAATGGTTAATTTAATTACTGTTAAACTGCTTTCGTTATACATTTTTTGCTGCTCTTATAATGCAGTCATGTTATACTGTTGTTATTATGCTGTCATGATATATTTAACAGTCATTTTTTAATGTTATGAACAATTTCTTTTTTAAAATATTATTTAAAAATAACTTCTCTTCATGGGACCCTTGGCCATCCCTTAGACAATTGAGGGATGCTTGAGATGTCCCCAGCCGCCTTACAGATGGCCAGGCATCCCCTATGCATTTCCTGCTGCCCACAATTTTCTCAATTTGGGGTGAATGTTACCCAAATTTCCTATCGTATATAATTTGGCTACAAGTGGAGAAAAATGAGGCTCCCACAAGGGTAGAGCCTAGCTTATACATTTCTGTTCATGTTTCTAGGTCTTCTCCATGTTCTCTGCATATTTCTAGGTCTGGTTTTAGCCCCTTGTTTATGTTCTAAAGACCTATGTGCAAGAAATCCTTTGGATTCCTATAGACCCTAGCTCGTTCATGACTTGGTCTAATTCTTCATTACCTTTTCCATGCCACTTAAGTTCTTATTTTGTCATCTGCGCTTTAACATCTCCTTAGTTATCTCTTAGTCGCGCAAACCAGAAGGAATATTCTTTTTATTCAGCAACTTGGAGATTGCCTTAGTAGCGTGATCTCGCAAGGAAATGGAATATGCTCTTTTCATCGGGAGACTTAACGCGAACCGTTGATGTAGTTTCGATCCTGTGGCTTGCGCTAGATCTCAAGACAAAGTCAAAAGTCAAGTTTTATTTTGAGATTAAGCGCAGTCATTGATACAGTTTTGATCGTGTGTTGTTGTTGAGAAGTCCTTCACAACATCGCCCCAATCCTTGGGGACCCCCTAATTTTGAAAAATGGAGCTTGAAAACGTTTATGGCAAGTGGTTGAAATCTGGCTTTAATGAAATTTGGAGTTTGGTGAGAGTAGTGGTGTTGCTGGGCTGAGACAGTCATGGCTGTCCAGCTCTCTCTCCCTCTGCTCTCCATCAACTTGGAGGCTTGATCATACCCCCGAGAGGTCAAGTGGCATAAAAGGCTTGAAGGTAAGAGAAAAGTACTTTGTTTTCAATGAATTAAGGGGTGAAAATGAGTGGCAAGTTTTGAATTTTCAGTGTGATGGCCCTGTCCAAGGGGGTGGCGGATTCCGCCACCACCTTGGACAGCCTTGTCCATCCCCCCATGAGATTCCGCCACTCTATATCAGGCCCTCCAAACTCGGGCACATGCTATGAAGAATAAGTTTGAAATTAAATTGAAGGGGGGATTAATGGTAGTTGCTGAAGTTTTAGGTGATAAGGAGGCATCATCATTTGGACAGCATGTCCAAGGTGGTGGCGGATTCCGCCACCCCCTTGGACACCCTGTCCATGGTGTCTTGAAATTCCGCCATGCCCCCTTAACTTGCCTTTCTCCCCT
>MU226340.1:257555-271622 GCA_018584345.1 Thuja plicata | reverse complement strand
AATTTGGATGCTATGAAACATTAAATTCTTGTGCTATGTCGTCCCAATATGGGATAAGCAAAAAATTGAATGAATGCATTGGAATAGCAAGTCGGCCCTCTTTGAGAGGCAACTAAAATTAAATGCTTATTTAAAGGTCGTCCCTTTTGGAGGGAAATTAATTAATGAATTGCATTGCTTGAGGAGCCAGGTCGGCCTACATGGGCAAATAAGGGAAAGGTATAAATAAGAAGAGATTTTCACTTCATTTCACACCAAGTAAAATTCGATTTCCTCCTAGCTGCTCTGAGTTTTTCCAGATTTTCGAAATTCAGTAAGAGGTGTTTTCTTCCAAGTTTTCAAGATACAAGGTGAATATTCCAGATTTGCTAGGCTCTAAGGGTGGAGTTGTGTTCAGATTTCTCCATATTTCAAAGATCATTTCCAGAATTTCTTAAGTGGCTAATTGTTTAAGTCATTATAAATTCACATCAGAGGTGTTCTCTCTCAGCTGAGAGGTAAGTTTTTAAGTTTTTTTCAGCTATTTTAATCATGAAGTAACATTTATACAAGCTTTTGGCATGATACCATGACTGAATATCTGAAAATCATTTAAAATTCATCTCTTTTCTTTAAAAAATCAGAGTTCTTTAATGGCTAAATTCTGGAAAATTAGTTGCAATAGTCATTTCCAGAATTCTGGAAATTCCAAATTTCATTGCAAAGGTTAGTCTTAGGGAGGAATTTCTTGATTTCGGATGCTTCTAAGTTAGATTGGTATGTTGTAGGTTGAATATGATGGCAAAGGGGGTGACTCCAAGTTCCAGGCTCGAGGACTCCAAATGAACGAAGGGAAGACAACCAAAGCAAGGAAAGATCGATAGGCAGGGGAGATGGTCCAGACTTCAAGTCCAAAGATCTCAAGTGGGAAGGAAGCTTACACCAAGTCACCGGAGGTCAAGGCATCAAGGCCATTCAAAGTGGGAATCAAGTTCGATTCCAAGTCCAAGGCAGGATTGCCCCAAGGGCATAGAAACTTCGTCCTTTCAAGGTCAGGTGATCAAGTACAAGCAAGCTCAAGTGGTGATGAGAAAGTTTCTAAGGACAAGTTCAAGCATCCAAGGCTTCACCTCATCTCAAGGATTGAATAAATTTCCAAGATAAGATTGATGAGGTGGCAGTACCATGTGCATGCAATCAGATCATGCCAAGTGTCCTATGTTGATAAATTGTTGTAATTTTCTCATTGGCCCACAAATTGATGCCCTTTTGTAATTGGTCGATTTGGTGGGAACCCTAATTAGGGTTTGTAAATTTGATCTTGGCCTTTGATTTTGCCTCTTAATCTTGGCCACTCGTTGTAATCTGGAGCCTCTATATAAGGCCATTTGCTCTCATTTGTAAATGGTGGAAGAATATTGTTGCTTATATAATACCAAAATTGCTTCTCAATCATTGTTGTGTCTTTCTTGGTGATTAAGAACACTTGGTGTTATTGCATGGTTTCTTACTTCCAATTGTTAGAGTTAGATTTCATTGAGTTTCTTTAGAATAGATTTCATTTCAAGAAAGTTGTTAAGTAAAATAGAGTAAATGGTTAGTTGCATGGTGATGTTAGCAAGTGTTTTGATAGGGATCTTCATACTAGGCCACTAGCATCCTAGCGGCTCGTTAGGAAGCCTTGTGTGGTACTCTAGTCTTGTTTTCCTCCGAATCTTTGCATCTATGGGAGTAGCACCGCTGGTAAGCTTTCATTAGGTTCGATTCCCGTCCATTTGTTAACTTCTTCATCCTTAGGAGTAGTAGTGAGGTAGTGAGTGGCTTAGTAGCGAGAGTTTGTGAAGTGAAGTTAGAAGTGGCATAAATTCAGGAGGAGAAACGAAGGGAATATACATTGAAAAGCTAGAATCCATCGTCATCATAGCCTGAGTTCAAAATCTTTGAAGAAACAACGTAAGCCCGCCGACGTGATTACCAGCAAATCACATTATTGAAACTGAGTTAGGATCCACAGTTGTAGAGAACCTTGGAGTGTTTCCTCACGTCCTTCGTGAGTATATGCTTTTCAAGAGAGGGTTGAGTGTTTGATGCCCTATATCAAGCGTTTAGTCCTATATGTTATGTAGTGGTACAAAACTCACATCAACAGTTGTGCGCTAAGTCTCATGATGAAACCAGAAACATTGGGAGATTCAGCGACTCAGTCTATCTCATGATCTCTAGATAAACTCAGAGTTAAGATATGGTTTGCTTTTTGCCTTAGTCGTGTGATCGCCAGATGGTCTTGGGGTTAAGTGAAAGATTTGGAGACTTAACGCGGACCGTTAAGATCTAGAGACAAAGTCAAAGGTCAGCAAAGATCAGGAGATTACGCACAGATCGTTGATGCAAATCAAATCCTGTGGCTGGCGTGAAGTCTCGAAATAAACCTTGGGGTTAAGAAATGATCTCCCGACTTCGGGCTTTCTTTCAATCACTGAATCTCCAGTTAGACCAAGGTTAAAGTTTAAGTCAGGTAAAGTTGAAGATGGGCCTGCCAAGTTGAAATCGTGATTGTTGATCATGTTCTAAATCTTACGGCTTGCGTGAAGTCTCGTAATGAACCCTTGAGTTAAAAAAATCATCCCGCAACTTGGAGTTTCTTTCAGTTGCGTGGTCTCGGAATAGATCATGGTCGAGGCAAAGTTAAGTCAAGATCAGTTCAGGGTTTGCAACAATTGAAGATGAGCCATTGATTCTGTTCAGATCTTGTGGATGACGTGTAATCTCAGAATAAACCCCGGAGTTAGAAAATCTTCCAGCGACTTAGATTTTTCTTCAGTGGCGTGATCTCGGAATGAATCAGAGTTGCAGTAAAGTTAAAGTCAAGTTATGATCTGAGTCGTCGATCGTGTTTTTATCTTGTGGTTCTCTCATAATCTCGCAATAAAATGGAATATTCTTCTATGGTCTTGAGATTAAGCGCAAATCGTTGATCTTGGGTCCGATCTTGTGGCTAGCTTGTGATCTCACAATAAACTCAGAGTCAAAGAGATGATCTAGCGACTTGGAGACATGAAGGATTTTAGATACCAGGGTTAAAGATGAGTCAAAGGCAAGTTAAGGCTAAGGTCAAAACTAAGGGTATAGGCGTAAAGCCTCAATGCAAAGATGCTCAAAATCTATCCATTAAGGCATCACGCCTTGAAGACACATGTCCATGGCAGGCCAGGCTGAGCAAAGCAGAACTAAAGTTAAAGACCGATCAAGTTCAATTTGATCGGACGGACTGTGCAAAGCCTCAATGAAGAAGTGATCGAAATCTAATGATCAAGGCATTGCGCCGAGATGACATGTGGCACTGATGACGTCATGGGTCCCGGGTTGAAAAGATAAAGTAAAGACACAGCAAGTAAAGAAAATCGGACGGCGGGTGTAAAGGCTTGATAATAAAGATGGTGTAAAGGCTTGATAATAAAGATAATCCGTGGCATTCTCTCTGCCCTCAGGTTTTCATCAGTTTATAATTTGTCATTGAATTCCAGATTATGCAAAGGTTTTCTGTGACATTTTCTCTTACCTCAAGCTTTTTCTTGTCTGTATTTCTCTTACTGAAGCATAATATAGTGGTTAATGTTAGAGAAATCTTGGAGTTCTTGAGCCTTCTTTCTTTCTGCATCTTTGTGCACTACTGTGGGTGATTGATTTAGATGATCTTGTGGATTTTGTTCATCCCTTGTCATTTTGTCTCATTCCTGTGCCTATTTGCTTGAGTGGATGTTTGTTTGCAGGTCATAGTCTGTGTCTATCTCCTTGGATATGCTATCGTTTGTGAAATCTTCTCTTTCCTTGAATAGCCTCTTTTCATTCCAGACCTCTCTATGAAATACTTAGGCAAACCTATTCAGAAAGTTGTGCTCTGCTAGATTCAGGAATTTCATGCTAGTTTGGTCACTGTGTTATGATTCATGTTACCTTCGGTGTATCACCTAGTAGGATAATTTGATTTTCAGTCATTTCCCTTCAGTTCTCCTTCTATCCCTTTTCCTTCCAAGTTTACTTTCATGTGAAAAGAAGATAAGGTGATTATCCAAGAGGAACTGGCCTAGAATTTGGAGGTTTCACTTCAGTTAGCAGAGGTCCCACAACCTAGAAGTGATTCCCATGTTATACTAGATTGTTAGGCTCAAGCGCTTAGCAGGGTGCAAAATTTAGTATATAACAGTGAACAGCTAGGAGATGTCCCCAACATGTCTTAGGGGATGGGGACAAGGTTTAAGGGTCGGGGACACATCCACATGTAACATAAAAAATAATTCCTAAAACTATACAAAATCTCTTAGGCATCTCCTTCATGCTGTGAGAAATATGACATTTACCCAAACAGTATGGCATCCACTTCAATAAACTCTTATGCTTAATTTTCCAAAAAAATAAATTTATATGTCCAATCTTCTCCCTTGTGAGGAACAAAACAAGCAAGCGAGACCACCATTGACATCATTTACTAATGCCAACCAACCTTGGAACATATTTGAACTTGTAAGGAACACATGTTAATTACTTGAAGAAAGCTCCCATGGTGCTATCTTATGGACTTGCTAAGGTTTCTGAAATCTATTGGGTTGAAAGCCCTAATTGTTACCATAATTTTGGGGACATTTCCATTTTTAAAAGCCACCCATTCATTTATAATGCCTTAACTAAATTCTTCATTTTACTCATATCATTAGGACCTCTGGGTGTAATGTCCATGGTAGTGAGAGCTTTAGAAGGGGGTTCATGTTTGACACTAAGGAATATTGAGGAGTTTAAGTGGGGTTATAAATCTCATGAAATAAGAGCATTGCAAGTCTAGGAGCAAGTTTTCCATTCTAAATAGAGAAATTTTTAGCTCAAATAGAAAATTCATAACCTCTCGGAGGAGTTATCCTTCCCATTGATTGAATAAGCATGGCTATATGGATATCAAGATTCAATGTTATAAATAATACAAGGAGGCCGTACCAGCTAAGGACAGACCCCAATCATTTTTTTTTTCTTATCTTTCTTTGAATTTGTTGTTGAAATCTAATATATACTCCACAGGCCCCTTTCTCGATGCTAATGAACTCCTCAATTCGATATGGATCGTCTCCCTTTCCTTGAAATGATAAAGCACAACATTATTGAGATGTTGCTTGAAATGATTTCACAATGTTGTACTTTATCGTTTCTTCTTTTCTTCTCATGAATGAGAAGGATACATATATCATACACATTGTAGTTCTATAATTTTTGGTTTCTTCTAATTATGCTTTGAGGAAAGTTGGTCCTCTATGTAAGACAACTATCTTTTGAAAATTCAATATTTCATCACAGCTAATTGAATAAGTTATTTTTATATTGTGTCTGTAGACATGCTTTAATGTTTTTCATACTTCAAATTAAGAAATTTTCATGTCAAGTTGAATTGGTACATGGTAAATTTCATTGTCATGCTATTGCAGCATGGGTTTTGTTCTTGATCTTTGAAGTGAATTTGTTCTGTTCTGTATAATAATTGCAGAGGCGTATACAGAGTGAAATTGTTGAAATTCAGTTTTAGTTTTATTCCAAATCTTAATTCAGCAGAAAGACTTTAACTGGTTGAATTTTCCTTAACAATCTTGATTTGGTAAGCTGCAATGTAGCTCACTGATTTATTCTTGATGAGTTTGTTTTAGTTTATTAATGGTCAACCTGTCTTATGCACCACCCTGAGACAAACGGAAATGCTCTTATCTATATCTATCCTCTATTAAGCGTGTTGGCTAGGACAAGGATTTAAAAGTCACCTCTATCTTTTTAATGATTTAGCATTCATTATATTGTAATTTGGAATTGCAAAGGAGGATTAAAAGTCAATTATTCTTTTATCCTTTACTTTTAATGATTAAGAAGCTCATTGATTATTATGACATCATATGCTGATTTGTTTGTGCCTTTTTCTAGCTTTCTTTGTCAAATATAAATGAAGTAATAGATGGTTGACAGGGGGCATATGGAGAAATTTATTTGGTGAAGTGGCGTGGTGTTGATGTTGCTGCAAAAACTATTCGAGCCTCTATCGCTTCTAAACCCAAGATAAGGCAAGTTCATTCAGCTACACTATGAAAATTATAGTTGCAAATAAAATGAATGCTGATTGTAACATATCAAATTGCACAGCTTTTCATGAAACAATTACCAATGTCTTCTAATTAATATTTAAACCAAAATAATTAGTTAATTCTAGAATGATGAGTTTGTTCTAATTGAAATGGGTATTACAAGACTTCTGAAAAGTTCTTGTAGCTTTGGCAATGCCTATTTATTTTGAGAGAGAGAAAAGAAGAAATAAGTAGAATTAATGTCCACAAATGACAAACATAGGTCAATGGGATTCAATGGATAACCAATTACAACTGAGAAGATCTAGATTGGGAGGACCTTAAATTATGAATGAAAAGCAAAGAACCAAAGCAAGAGAAGATTAAATCATAAGTGTCTAAACACGCCAAACCACAACATGTAACTACTGCCATCCAAGTGAGGGAATGATCTATGTCTGATGTAACACTTTCTTATTATAGATATAATCTTCAACTTTTACAAAATAGAAGCGAGGGAAGGAATTCCAGTGAAGCATGAAAATTTTCTTTTTAGTGCAATAGTCTTGTGGACATAGCCCTCAACAACAAGCAACTCTCTTCTACTTTCTTGAGTTTAATTAGATTTCTGGTGAAACATAAATCATAGTAAAAGTACTTATCAAATGCATTTAGCTGACACTGTGTACCTTTCATTTTTATATATTATACAATTTTTAGTCTTAGGTATATTGGCACATGCTGAATGGTAGGGTGAGAAGACACGCTTATATATCTGTTACTTCTCATGCCTTAAAATTGTATCCTTTTTGAAGAACAATTAATAAGTCTATTGAGCAGGATAATGAAAATAAAAAAGCTTAACAATTTTGTCTTCTTAAAGGATTTTCAACAACTGAGAATTTTCAAGGTTTATTCTCATTGATGGAACTTCAGGTCTAGCTTTAGACAGGAGCTTGATCTATGGCAAAGTCTACGTCATCCAAACATTGTGCAATTTTTTGGTGTGGTGAACGACAATGACCGCCTGATTTTTCTTACCGAGTATCTCCCCAATGTAATTCTCTTATTTAAATTTTAATGTATACACTAGTTGAATCATGCCTATAACATTAACCTAGTGCAATATTCTGGAATAGTTGTAAACAAATTCAATTGAATTAAGAAGTATACTCTCGAGTATGATATCATGTTTTCTGACAGGGGAACTTGGATGATATTTTGAAGAGAAAAGGGAGACTTGATGCACATACTGCAGTGAAATATGCTCTTGACATTGCCAGGTATATTTAGAGTTTTATATTCTTTCCATCATACATTATCTTGTCAACCGTGTTTGTCACCTTTTATCAAGAAAACTGAATAAAAAGATAAGGAAATGATTGGTATTACTAGTATGTGGATATTTTTGGACTTACATTCAGCTGCAATGATCCTCCTCTGATTTTTTGGTCATTTCTTGAAATGTGTTAGCTCCACACCGTCTTTACTTAAATTATATGAAAAGAAATCTTGGCTCCTTACAAAGGAACATTCGCATGCAAATTATGTTCTTTCAATTGGTAAATGTGGGCTCTGTTGGTCTTCCAACCCCTTGAAGTCTGATCAAGATGTTCATAGCAAAGCTTCATCCTGCAGGATGAAGACATTGGCTATAAACAGTTCATCTTTTTTAAAACGTGGGATTTATAAAGCACTACAATATCCCAATTTAATATAGTACAACTACTTTCTATATAAGCAACCTCCTTTGGCTGATAGGAGAATACAGGCTACAAACAGGATTGAAATTTGAATGTTAGAGTAAATGGGTTTTACCCACTTAACAAGCTTAAGTTTATTTAGGTACAATTTATTATTTTTTAGTGCATTTATATTTTTGGTAGTTGTACGGCTACTCTTGCCTACCGTTTCATTCCCTGCCTTTATAAGCAAGGCACATATGTTTTGTGATCTCTTTATACAAATTCATTCGTCTGGTGAAATATTTCTCTCACGTGAGTTATTTTGCTATTTGTCGTCCTGGAGTGGAATCTTTTGTCCAACATTGTATTAGATCAGACATCCTACATCGTCTTCCACATTTTAGATTCTTTCATCATTGTCCTGGTCTTTTCGATTGATGATATATGTGTCATTTCATTTGACGCATCTGCATCAATCACTAATTTATATTCTTGGTTTGAGAATAGACAATTATTGTTTTGCGGATCATTGTAGATTTCCAGTTGACCTGTAGTGATGCATTTGGTGTCGTTGGTGTGAAGCCATATTTTCCTAGACAAGCAAATTAATGTGCATATCAACCTAGCCGCTACTACCTACTTCATCTAGGACTACGGGATCATTTTGCAATGACTCATATTTGTTCTCAAAAGTGCCTATGTCCAAGGTTTGAATCCTCAATCAATGGATAGTCGGGCTTTTGTTAGTTTGAAAGAAGCATTGGAGGTTGTATACAGAGACCTATGGTGCTTGCACGAAAAATTAGATTTGTAGGTGAGGTGGTCTCGAGATGACCTACTGCTTAAGTTTAGATATTCACAATGAATTTCCAGTTTTTCTAAAATCATTTTGAGCTTCACTACTCTTGAGCGGGTGTTCTTTTCTTTGACCGGCGGCTATCTATATCAACCTTTTCTTTGATCAACGCCTTTCTTTAATCTTGTTTGGTGAAGGCTTAGATTCATCATTTCTTGGTAGATCTCAAATCATTCATCTTAGTCATCTTTTCAGCATCTATTCAAGAGAATCAGCATTATTTTCTTTTTGGCAATGGCTCTTTTGTCTTTGGTTTCAAATTGACACTTTTATGTGGCGATGTACCTAGTAGTGGACTTTAATTTTTTCTCTGCCCATGTGGTTTCTCTCAATAATTCCTATGATTTCATCTATGACCACTATTTATGTTTCCTAATGCCTTTATTGTTCTGCAGAGTATCTTTGGAAACCCTCCATGGTGCACATGATTAAGTGCTTGCTCATTAGTAGTCTTTGATCGGGTTGTTCACTGGGTTCCCTTGTTTTGACAGACTCCATTGAGATCGGTAATTAGGAAATTTTGGTCTGATGTTTTTGATTGCTCGGATGGTTTCACTTTATCTTTTTGTGACTGATGTATGTGTTGTTTCATGTTCATTTCTAGTTTCCTAAGTCATCGTTGGTTGGGGGTGCAATTTTCCATCAAAGGTTGGCAACATTTTTCATTTACAATCATACTGGTTTGCAGGTCTGCTGGTTTTAATCCTTGATAGGAATAGGTTCTTTGATTTTTTTAATCCTACATTCCTGCAGAACTATTCCCACCTATTTATCTTTTGGTAAGGGGTAGAAATAGTTGGGTGATTCCCACTTATGTGGGAGCTCAAGTTGGAGCGGGTGATGGTATTATTGTGCAGTCTGCATTGTTTTGGGGAGTGCTTTAGAAGTGGAGCATAGAACCCAAAGTAATTAGTGAAAATAAACAACTATCAACTTGCGCCAACTGTGGTTAGTTAGGTGGGTGACCAATCACGTGCTCTTTTGCGGCTTATTTTTGCTCCATAGTGCCTTTTTATACGTCTTTTTTTCAAATTTGCACAACTTTTACAAATAGAGTCCGTTTTTGGCAAATCATATATCGTCAAAAATATCTTTTCACCAACTTCATTGTGGTTGAGGTATTTTTCTAATACTTTTCTGCTTTCTACTCCATTTATTGCCTTGAAGTTATTGGTTTTTGCACAAACGAGTTATTTGTTGGCATTGTGAGAAAAAATTGCTACATTCTCTTGTATTGTGGATTTTCTATTTTTCCAAGCAGTTGTTTTAGTCGCCACCCATACGCTCTAATGGTCTCCTTCCCCTGCTTCGTGCTATAAATCTTCGCTACGATCTTGTTATCATCCTGAAGCAACCAGAATTCACTTTGAAATTCTTTTCTCAGTTGATCCCATGTACTTATCTTCATCTTGTCCATGTCAGAGTACCAATCTATGGATACTCCGCGTAAAGTTATTGGGAATTGACGGGCCCACTCATCTTGGTCCGTCACCTCATTGGCCGACTAGACTCATTCACAAGTTCGGAAATGGCGCAAGGGTCCTTCCCGCCCCCTGTAAATTTAGGTAACTTATATTTTTGTGCCATTACTATAGTTTTGTTTGTGGTAGGTACTGGTTGGGCTCCCGAACTGGATGTATTGGATCCGGACGGGTTGTTTTGAGTCTTTGACTACATTCCCCTGTGTCCCTTCGACACTCCTGGATGCACCGGTATCCTCAACGTCCCTATCCTTGGTCTCCTCTGCTCCCCTTCGGGCTTATCTTGCCTCTGCTTCTCTCTGAGCTTCCCTTGCCTCCGTGCGCGGTGTAAGGACTAGGTTCCTTAACTGGTTTCTGGTTTCTTCAATTAACTCGTCGTTGTTTAATTCCATGTGGTATTCTTCCTCCGTACCCTGCACTTACCCTTCACCTTCGGCTTGTTCACTTACTGCGGCTTCTTTCGGTCGTCCCTCAACAAGTCTCCACCATGTAGGAAATCATCTATTGTGATTTGTTTCAGCCATCACACGATGTCTATCACAATAGAAGGTCAATGGTTTGTTTAAGGAACTGAATCCACCATGCAGGAAATTATCTATTGTGATCTGTTTCAGCCATCACACGATGTCTATCAAAATAGGTCAATGGTCTGTTTAAGGAACTGAATCCACCATGCAGGAAATCATCTATTGTGATCTATTTCGGCCATCAAACGATGTCTATCACAATAGAAGGTCAATGGTCTGTTTAAGGAACTGAATCCACCATGCAGGAAATCTTCTACAAGTTGAACGGTAAGCATACTTGAGTACGTCTGAGTAGGAGCCCATGAAAAGCGATCAATGTGAGCATTTGGAGCAAAAAATAGACCAAGGACAATAGCTCTAATGAGAAATTTGCACGTGACCAAGAATAGCGACCACCTGGTGACCATCTGTGATGTCCCCTTCTAGCTAGAGACATCATTCTAGCTGTCGGTTAGCCTATCATTGGACCCTCATAGGCTAATAGTGATGGATAGGGGGTCAACTTAAGCACAGGAGAGTCTGCTTGTCCGGTGATTCGACGTCTGCAGAGCTCAGGGCGTTTGATTTGGGTTAGAGAGATGATTTAGACTTCTATTTGTTGAGTTGCTATTTTTAGTAGTTGCTATTTTTAGCAAGATAATTTGGTCATATGGGAAATGGTTACTCCGACTCCTGTTTCAAACGGCATGGCCAAATTCGCAGTTTTGAGTGACTTATTGCATTTTCAGTGGATCCAGTATTAATTAATGATTAATGATTTAATATTAAAGTTTTAAAATAACTTTATATTAAATCACTTAAGTGAAGGGTCAATTTTTCATCGAATGGGGCCAAATGAATATTTTAATTGGAGTGAAATATTAAATGGAGTTTCCTAAGTCTAAATTGTTATTTTCATTAATGATTATTTTTTCCAATAAATTTAAGGAAAACAAGTCACAGCTTTCCTAGGAAGTGTGATTTAGGGTTTTGAAGCTTATTTATGCTTGCATTGGAAAAAGAGAAGGCATCCATTGTTATTGCTATTTGATCATTGATTGGTCTTGAGCCCTAAGAAGGGTTTCAGCTTTTGCCATTGGAGAACGTAGTTCTTTTGTGTATCTACATTTGAGCTGGTGAAATATCCAGTGAATTAGGATTATCGGAGGGTTTCATTCAGAGACTTTGTTTGTGCTTCATCAGTATTGGTTTTCAGCAGTGGTGAGGAAAGAAGACAATGTCAGCATTTTAGAATAAGGAGGAATAAGTGCAACTATTGACCGTCATTCTAATTTGCAGCTACATACGAGAATTTGCAGCAAATCCCAAGAAGCTGCAATTTGGCAAGGAAAAAATAAAATAAAATGCATGAGGGTCGAGATTGACGATTTGAGGGTTTGAAAGCGCAGTTGCATCCAATGTTTGAGCATATCAGTTTATATCAGCATTCTGCAAATTAAAATCAGGATCTTTATGGTTGTTAAATTGCTTTTTACTAGTATTTTCATTAAAAATAAGCATTCCTTGTATTTGACAATTTACAGCAAATTCAATTTAAAATTGCAGCAGTCTTTCAATTTGTTTCAGAATTTCAAATTATGGTATATTTGCTTTTGTTCTAAAACTCTTGAAAATCCCCAAAAAAATTATAAACTTTCAAAATAAGCATTGAGACAATACAGTTCAGCAGTTAGAGCCTGTGAAGGGTTCTTACATTGGTATCAGACCTAAATCCTACCATCCTGAGGGTTAGGGATTTTAGATGCAGCCAGAGGAAGTTGGTCCTCACAGGTATTTTACACGCAGGAGAGCCTTCCTTGAAGGTGAGCAGGTTGTAGACAGGCAGCCGATCACCATGGGTGACAAGCAAGATGGCAGCCCACCAAGGGTAATCAGGAACAATGAAAATCAGGACACCAGAGAGTTCTTTAGAACCATGGATACAGGGCAGCAGCAAGTAGCTCAGGCGTTACAGGCTCTTTCCACTATGGTTGAGCGTATGAATCCACCTGCAAGGCCAAATCTGGATCAGGGGGATAATAGGAGTGTTCACGGTCCTCCATGTGCACAGAGGACATGTTCCAGGATAGCAGAAAGGCCTACACGTCCCACCTTTGTCAGAGAAGAACCAGTTCAGGAGCTAGTAGAGGAAGCCGGGGATGAGATGTTTGCAGACATCCTTATGGTTGCTAATGATGAATGGGAACTATTGGTACCACAGGTGCGAGAGAGGATGACTTTTGAGAGGTTTTTGAACCAAAAAAGGGAACATTACCATGCAGTTAGACATGACAAGAGACCTAGGGGGCAAAATAATGAGTTGAAGCGTGCTACAGGCAAGCTTTCATTGACTACTTTTGAAGGTAGTGGCAGAATGACAGCTTAAGCTTGGATTCATAAGCTTGATACTTTTTTATCTTTGCGGCCTATGACAGAAGTTTAAGCAATAAGATATGCCACATTGCATTTGGAGGGAGTTGCACATGATTGGTGGTACCATGGGTTGGTCACTCTTCAGCACAATCAAGTGACTGCATACCAGGACTTCGTGGACAGACTAGTGGAGAGGTTTGACAAGAAAGATATAGAGGTCTACTTCAGAGATTTGGCTCAATTAAAATAAACAGGAAGCTTGGATCTTTTTATTAATGAATTCCAACGGTTGTCAGGTATGGTGCCAGACATATCTAACAGGAGATTGATAGTCTTGTTAATGGAAGGGTTATCCGAACGTAATGTCCCCGTTTTTGGGCACATGGGATTAGCTTAATTCTATGACCCTCGTAGGCTAATTGGGATGTTGGAGGGGGTCGTGTGGCAGAGCCAGTGGTTAGTTTCCATTCTGGAGGTCTGTGATGCCAAGATTGCTCTTCGTTTGGGTCAGATTGATAGACTTACTATTTATAGTAAGTGTTTATTTTGGGTGGTCTTCATGATTGTTATGTTTAGCAGGGTGCCTGTGCATTGGTAGTAGTGGGGTTGTGAAGTTAGTTGTAGAGTTTCCCATTTGAGGGACTTACTATTTATAGTAAGTCTATTTGTGGCCAGTTACTTTTTTTAGCAGGTTGTGGCAGTGAATGGGTCAGCTCATCATCACGACCCTCGTGAGCTGATGCAGAGTTTTGAGGGTCCCAGTTGATGGACTTACTATTTTTAGTAAGTCAGTTGGTCAGTCTCCATTTCTGACAGGGCAGTACCGGCAGTGGTCAATTCTCCAGACGATATTCAGTTATGCAGTTTCTTGGATTGGGGACTTACTATTTATAGTAAGTCTATATTTGGCAGTTGCCATTTTTGGCAGGGCAGTGATGAGCATGTTGGTCAGTCAGTATGGCAGGTGTTGTAGGAATTATCATCAGAAGTATATTTGATAATTGCTTGTGTTAATTAATAACAATATGTTATTAATTAATATTAAAGCGATATTATAATAATAATAATACTTTATTATTATTATAATGTTTTGGAAGT
>MU226340.1:231559-244908 GCA_018584345.1 Thuja plicata | reverse complement strand
TAGCAGCCGCCATTACTCCTACATTGTGAAGTAGTTGAGATTTTCACAGGTTCTCAAATATGCATTCATTTGCTTGGTTCTATGTAGCATTGAATAAATTAATTACGATTTCAATTAGAATTTTTAGCGATGGTGCTGATAATTTGTAGTTGGGGTTTGAATCTTAAATTAAATAGAAGGAATGGTTATTTGGATTTCAATGTAATTGGTTAGTTAAGGAATTTTGGTGAAATCATTATTATACCTGGCAAACTGTGTTAAAATTTATATCATTTTACAATTCCAAAACAAATAAAACTTTTGCAAGTAAATTCAGAGATAGAGCCAGGCAGGCTCTTTACACCGAACAACTGAAAGGTTGGGTAAAGGCTTTTGATCCTTTCACTTTGCAGGAGGCTATGAAGAAAGCCAGGGATATGGAACATGCAGTTCCAGACAATAAATTTCAGCACAAGGGAGCATCCTCCAGCAAGGACAATAAACCATTCTTTAAGAAACCAAAGGACTGAATTTAAAACTGAGAATAAAGATTAATCTTTTGCACCACTTGACAAGGAAACACTTAATGACTTACAGAAGAAGAAATTTTGTTTCTATTGCAAAGGGCCTTATGACATAAACCATGACTGTCCTTTAAGACCCAAGGGCAAAGCAAACAGGGTTATGCGGGCTTATTAGGAGGATTCCGATTCTGAAAATTCAGGCCAGCAATCTGAAAATGAGGAATCAAATGAAGAAAGGGAAAGCACAGATGATGAAAAGTTGAACAAAATGGCTACAGGTGATGAGAAGACTGAGGGTAGACTTAAGAAGGTCTGTCTCACCAGTGTACAGCATGAGGGATCATTCAGAATGAGAGGAGTATTGGCAAGGTAGCGAGTTATACCTTGCTCGATACAGGAGCTACTCATAATTTTATTGATTCCAGGTTGGTTGAAAGGCGTGGGATTCAAACAGAGCAATTTGAGGGTCTGAGAGTGAGGGTAGTTGATGGATACGTCCTCAAATGTGATAGGAAGATTATAGGTCTACCCCTGAAGATTAATAACTTTGACTTCAAAGCTGAATTTTATGTTGTAAACATGGGTGACACGGATTTGGTGCTTGGTATGACTTGGTTGCATGACATTGCAGTGTTTACTCTCGATTTGAGGAATATGGAGATGAAGTTTCAGTCAAATGGAAAGACTCACATACTTAAGGTCATTCTTGATAGTGAGTTTAGGATGATGTCTTGCAGACGCATGGAGAGCTTGCTGAGACATGACCAGGTTGAGTGGACAGCCTGTTGCACTTTGATGCCATCACAGGGGCAGCAAAAATCAGAACATTACCCAGACATACAGGAGCTAAGAATTAAGCATTATAAGGTGTTCAGTGATATTCCACCAAGTAGACCTCCTGATAGAGGTATCGAGCACATCATTGAGTTGGAGGAGGGGGCCAAACCCATTATGATTACACCGTATAAGCATCCAAAAAGATTGAATGATGAAATAGAAAAGACCATCAAGGAGTTACTTGCCATGGGCTATATTAGACCAAGTAAATCTCCTTTCGCTTCTTCAGTGGTATTAGTGAAGAAGAAAGATGACACGCTCAGGATGTGCATTGATTACAGGGTCTTGAATAGAAAATCAATTAAAAACAGGTACCCCATCCCACGGATTGATGAGTTGATAGATGAGCTTCATGATTCATGTCTCTTTTCTAAAATTAATTTGAGATCGGGATATCATCAGGTCCAAGGTCCGAGTTAGAGAGCAGGTTGTGGAGAAGACAACAATCCGGTGTCATTGGCCACTTCGAGTTTGTAGTTATGCCATTTGGGCTAACTAATGCACCAGCTACTTTCCAGTCCACAATGAACAGGGTTTTCCAGCCTCAATTGAGGAAATTTGTACTGGTCTTCTTTGATGACATCCGTGTTTACAATAAAACATGGGATGAGCATGTGCAACACTTGGATACAGTGTTGAGCATTTTGAGCAAAGAGTCCTTGTATGCAAAGGAGTCAAAATGTGATCTAGGATTATCAGAGTTATTGTATTTGGTTCACATTATCAGTGCACGGGGCGTATGCATGGACCCCGAAAAGATTTGTGCTATCATTGAGTGGCCTACATCAGTGAACCTTACCCAGTTGAGAGGATTTCTGGGGTTGTGTGGGTTTATAGGAGGTACGTCAGCGGATATTCCAGGCATGCAGCACCCTTGACAGATTTAATGAGAAAAGGAGCTTTCTTGTTGACTCCTGAGGAGCAAGAGTGTTTTGATAAATTCAAGGAGTTCATGACTTCTTGCCCAGTGCTAGCTTTACCAGATTTCAACAAACCATTTGAGCTACACTGTGATGCATCTGGAGAAGATGTTGGAGTTGTGCTTATGCAACCCAATCGTTTATGAGAGTAGGAAGCTCAAGGGACCTAAGAGGAGCTTCAACATTTACGATAAGGAAATGTTGGCCATAATGCATGCCTTGGCCAAATTCAGGCAGTACTTATTGGGCAACAAATTTTGCATAAAAACAGGCCATAACAACCTGAAACATTTCCTAGGGCAGCGAGATCTTAATGACAGGCAGCATAAATGGGTAAGTAAATTACAGTCTTATGATTTTGATATTACCTATTTCAAAGGGACACAAAATGTTGTAGCAGATGCCTTGTCACGTAGACCCCATTTGAGCATGATGACAGACATATCTGAGGATTGGAGACATTTGGTCCTTGATGAGTATGCAAAGGATACATGGGCATCAAGATTCATAAATGGAGTCGCGCAGGACAACTACACCCTTGTGAATGAGCTTATCATTTACAAAGGACGTGTTTATTTAGTTCTGGGATCAGAGGTGAGGAGGATGGTGTTGAGGATCTATCATGATTCACCTATAGCCAGACATACAGGTTTTTATAAAACCTACCAACAGATTCATGAGCACTTTTCTTGGAAAGTGCTCACAGCTAAGGTGTTGCAGTATGTTAGAGAGTGTCCTACTTGTCAGCAGAATAAACAGGAACACTCTTACCCATCCGGTTTACTACAGGCGCTTCTGATTCCTGATAGGAAGTGGGAGTGTTTGTCCATGGACTTCATCACAGGACTGCTGACAGCCAAGGGCAGAGACTGTATATATATTGTTGTTGATCGGCTTACGAAATTTGCTCACTTCTTTCCGATCACGGCTACATACACTACTATGCAGGTGGCAGAGTTGTTCTTTCATGAGGTATTCAGGTTGCATGGCTTACCTTGGAGCATAGTCAGTGACAAGGATAGCAAGTTTATGAGTCACGTCTGGCAGGAGTTATTCAGATTGTGCGGGACAAAGCTCACTCCGAGTACTAGCTACCACCCCTAGACGGATGAACAAACTGAGATAGTCAACAAATGGGTGGAGGGATACCTCAGGAACTACATAGCAGGGCAACAGAAGGCTTGGGTTAAGTGGATTTATCTATGTGAGTATTGCTAGAATTCCACTTATCACATGTCTATTCAGATGTCACCTTTCATGGCATTATATGGGTATGAGGCACCCAATTTCTTGGATTTGTTGCTGAGTGATAGTAGAGTGCCTAGTGCTGGAGATTTGTTATAGGAGAGCCAGGACATTGTTAAGGCTCTTAAGGAGAATATCACTAAGGCATAGAATCAACAAAAGCGGTATGCAGATCAAAAGAGGACTGAGCGGACTTTTGAGGTAGGGAATATGGTCTATTTGATGCTGCAGCCTTATCGCCAGTCCACTCTCAAAAGGAGTTGTGTTGAGAAACTTAAGCCGCGATACTATGGACCCTTCAGGGTGATCAAGAGAATTGGTGAGGTGGCGTATGAGTTGGATTTGTCGGCAAAGAGCGGAGTCCATAATGTTTTTCATGTGTCACGTCTCAAAAAGGTGTTAGGACACCGGATTGTTCCTTCTACAGTGCTTCCACCCTTGGATGATGAGGGGAAGTTGGTCTTAGTGCCAGAGGCTATCATTGAGTTTAGGGAGAGGAATTTGAGGAGGCGTACTATCAAGGAGTACTTGGTGAAATGGAAGGACATGCCGATTGAGGATGCTACTTGGGAGAGCGAGGAGATTTTACAGCATCCAAAGTTGAGATTGCTTGAGGACAAGCAATTTCAAGAAGGGCAGACTATGATGTCCCCTTCTAGCTAGAGACATCATTCTAGTTGTTGGTTAGCCTATCATTGGACCCTCGTAGGCTAATAGTGATGGATAGGGGGTCAGCTTGAGCACACGAGAGTTTAGTTGTCCGGTGATTCAACGCCTGCAGAGCTCAGGGCCTTTGATTTGGGTTAGAGAGATTATTTAGACTTCTTTTTGTTGAGTTGCTATTTTTAGCAAGATTATTTGGTCACATGGGAAATGGTTACTCCGACTCCTATTTCAAACAGCATGGACAGATTCACAGTTTTGAGTGAGTTATTGCATTTTCAGTGGATCCATCATTAATTAATGATTAATGATTTAATATTAAAGTTTTGAAATAAGTTTTTATATTAAATCACTTAAGGGAAGGGTCAATTTCCCATCGAATGGGGCCAAATGAACATTTTAATTGGAGTGAAACATTAAATGGAGTTTCCTAAGTCTAAATCATTATTTTCATTAATGATTATTTTTTCCAATAAATTTAAGGAAAACAAATCGCAACTTTCCTGGGAAGTCTGATTTAGGGTTTTGAAGCTTATTTATGCTTGCATTGGAAAAAGAGAAGGCATCCATTGTTATTACTATTTGATCATTGATTTGTCTTGAGCTCTGAGAAGGGTTTCAGCTTCTGGCATTGGAGAACGTAGTTCTTTTGTGTATCTCCATTTGAGCTGGAGAAATATCCAATGAATTTGGATTATCAAAGGGTTTCATTCATAGACTGTTTGTGCTTCATCAGTATTGGTTTTCAGCAGTGGTGGGGAAAGAAGACAATATCAGCATTTCAAAATAAGGAGGAATAAGTGCAGTGATTGACCATCATTCTAATTTGCAGCTACAGATGAGAATTTGCAGCCAATCCCAAATTGGCGCAAATCCCAAGAAGCTGCGATTTGGCAAGGAAAAAATCAAATAAAATGCATGAAGGTCAAGATTGACGGTTTGAGGGTTTGAAAGCGCAGTTGCATTCGATGTTTGAGCATATCAGTTTATATCAGCATTCTGCGAATTAAAATCAGGTTCTTTATGGTTGTTAAATTGCTTTTTACTAGTATTTTCATTAAAAATAAGCATTCCTTGTATTTGACAATTTACAGCAAATTCAATTTAAAATTGCAGCAGTCTTTCAATTTGTTTGAGAATTTCAGATTATGGTACATTTGTTTTTTGTTTTAAAACTCTTGAAAATCCCCAAAAAAATTATAAACTTTCAAAATAAGCATTGAGACAATACAGTTCAGCAGTTAAAGCCTATGAAGGGTTCTTACACCATTGATCATGATCATCCGACTTCACAAAATCAAGAGTGTTCCTCTAGCTATTAAGTGCACCCACGCAAGCCATATTGATTGCTCTGACTCATCAAACATTAGCCTCAACTTGGAAATATATTAATGGGGTCTACAACTCACTAAAGAAAATGAGGTTTCAGCACCGGATCATTACAACTGCACCACATCACTTAATAATGCGTCGAGTCCAAGCCACAAGTTGAACAGTAAGCATACTTGAGTACGTCCAAGCAGGAGCCCATGAAAAGCGATCAATGTGAGCATTTGGAGCAAACCACAGACCAAGGACAAGACCTTCGATGAGAGATCTGCACGTGACCAAGAATAGCGACCAGCTGGTGACTATTGATTTGATCTACAAACTAGGTGCCATGTAATGTCCCCTATCTGGTTACCTTGGAATTAGGGGACCACTACTTGAATTCTTTATTATTATTGTGATCGAGTCTAAGACACAAGTCGAACAGTAAGCATACTTGAGGACGTTTGAGCAGGAGCCCATGAAAAGCGATCAACATGAGCATTTGGAGCAAACCACAGACCAAGGACAAGAGCTCCGATGAGAGATCTAGACGTGACCAAGAACAATGACAAACTGGTGACCATCGATCTGATCTGCAAACTAGATGCCAACTCACAAGAGTGTAGACAAAGCATCCATACGCTGTCGCAGTATGAATTGCAGCAAGTACATCAACACAAATACGTGTACCAATAAATGGACGATTTCACCAGTATGTTGGGGCGTCGACTAGTAGTTAAGGCGGCTATTAATAAAGACACCTACAGCCAATGAGGAGATCTCACAAAGCACCAGTCTCCAAGCAAACATGAGTTGATTCCTGTCAGCAATAAAAAACATTGATAGTGAACTTCTCAAAAGCGAGAAAAAAGGAGTCGACATATATGGCGGACTAGACCACATAAAATCAAATATTGGCAACAAGCTATTAAGTGCGCCAACACACGTGCCAACTGACTGAAGTGGCAAGGTAGCAATGGATAATGCCTCATAAACTGTTCGCAATATACGCTGACCAAAGGATGAATGGGCTAACTCAAGCCCAAATATGCCAAATAGATCTGCCTATACAACAAATCAAAGATCAGCAAAAGAAAATAGATGGCACCTGAGTCAAGACAATCTTTGCAAACAGAAGGAGCATAATATATGCATGGCTAATCCAAAAGAACTTGCTAATGGAAATGGATGTCGACCAATGCTAAAACACTGGCAAAGGATAACAATCCTTGCAATAAATGAAGATTTTGTTTGATTGGTAGCTATAATCAAAGGAGTGGGTAGAAAAATCAAATTCGCAGCCAATAAAGTGACTAAAGCATCGGAAAACCACTTTATAGAGGATGCTCAGTGTAAATACAGGGTCCCTCCAATAATTAAACTGACCAACTCAAAAAAAGGCCAACCAACAATTGAACTTGCAACAATTGGAAATTCGCAATCCCTACACAATCTTCAAATATAAATGCCAACCAAATAGATATTTCACAGGCAGATTCTCATGCATATCTAAAGGCTTGAGACAAGATGACCTTCAAAACCATAGAGTGAGAGATTCGAAGCCAAGAGGACTTGATCACAGACTACAAACAATAAAAGGTGGTAAACTTCAAAAAAGAAACTAGGGACCTCAAAAAAAATAATGAAACTCTCAGAACTAGGAGTTGTGAGACTTTAAGCTTTGATACCATGTAAGGATAGGTTATCCTATACCCAAAACCCGGTCTCTAGACATCTACCAGAAGAGAGAGGTAATCAACACAAGAATTGTATTGAAATGAGGTGATTACAAATGTACAAAGGCTTTGTTTAGATAGGCAAGATCAGATCGGAAGAATGGACAAGGTTGAGACAATTGTCTCAATCTAGAGGAAGTAGAGTTCTAACAGACCTCAACAATATCCCCTAAGATATGCCAGAGTCCAAATAGGACTCAATAATATCCATCTACCTAATAAATGTTTTGACCTAAGTAAACTTAGATAAAGAGTAAACTACTAAAACACCATTTACTCCAACAAATGCAATTGCAAGTAATGCAAACTTGCTATTTACTTGCCATTAGAAGCACTTGCAATTATAGGCCAAAGATTCAATTTTACTTAAAAGGACCAACTCAATATTAAAACAAAACAAAAAAATAAATTACCAAGTCAAAATCAGGTTTTAAGAAGGCTATTACAAGTGCAAGTAATACAAGCTTTCAACTTTACTTGTAATAACAATTACTCAAAATTACAAGCCAGAGACCCGACACTGAAGAAAAACTTGCAATGCAGCCTCTGAAACCTGAAATTGAAAGAAAAGACAACTTTTAGATGTTAAAACTCGACAAAAATGGAGGTGAAGGACTTGGATTTGTTAATGCTACCAAAGCGATGAAAATGTGCCTTGAAAAGTGTCTAGAGCCTTAAAACGTTAAAATGTTGGTTGGTTATCCCTTTTTTAACAAATCAAAAATTACGGACAACAGTTGGCTCCGATTGGGGAACCGCCTTCGGTCGTGGAAACAAGTGAAGGTAGTAGAATCCAGAAACTCCAAGTGCCTTAGTATCCATTCCATTGGGTTATGAAGTCTAACATCAACAACATAAAATGTCAAAAAGGATGACACGGCTAACGCAAAGCAAACCTACTTAAAACAAGACGCAAAGTTGTGCAAGCGCACTGATTGGAAAACAAAACCTACCTAACCAAAACTAGCTAACAATGAAACCTTTCAGACGAAACCATTCACGGGCTCAGCAAAATAGCTACCTTTCTTTAGTAGCTTGCAGTACCTTGCATGTTCATCGACAACTTTGTATAGATTGAGTACGAGCAATGGTACTGAAGCTTGATGCAATACCTCTTGGAAGAGATGAACAAATTCACCTTCTGCTTGAGATGAATCATATGTATTGCTGCCCCAAAGTAGGTACTCTGAAACTGGACTGCCCTTGCTCAGTTGAACTTCCTTCTTTGGCTTCTTTCTCAAGTATATCCTCATGTTCAGGTATGAGTGGAAAATTTGTCCTCCTGTTGGCCTCCAACCAAGCGAGATGTCTGATTGAACATCCCCTTGATCGTACAAAGAGTGAGTCCTTATGAGCTGCAACTTGAATAATTGGTTTTTCAACCATCACCACCTCAGGCGGATCAGAAAGATTCTTCTCGTGATATAGGTGGAAATATGACTGCATTGCATACCCCAGTATGTTCACCATCTTCGAACTTGGAAAAATCTAAATTGTTTATGAAAAGATCCTCCTCAAGCTTTGGGGTAGTATGTTCATGCAAAGTGTGTTCAAGTTAATGACCTTGAGACACAAATGCATCCTTTTCAGCTTGACTAGGACCTTCATGCATGTTCGCCCTTTCACGTCTAAAGACATGATTATCTTCATTCACTTGAATTTCAGCAGGATGATTTTCATCCTTCTGCTTCTCTTTAATGGCTTTCTGAGACTACATAAACCAAAATTGGGAGTTGCCAACTATGTCTGCTTCCTTTTCCTAGAAGATAATAACAAGATCACTAGCTTCAATTGCCTTCGTTGATGGTGCCTCTAGAGAGTTTCTTCGGCGATGATAGAAGCTTGTGTTGATTCCTTGCAACATAATTATTAGCAGTATTTGGTAATGGCCTCATCAGTACATCCTTGCGAGGAACGAAGAACATACCTTGAGCTATTTGCTTTTTGAGAGCAAGCAACTCATTGCCAACCTTTGCACCAAAGGATGTGTTCTTGTGCCAGAAGAAAATAACTCTGAAGAAGAGTTTTCTTCAAATTCATTTGATTCAATTCATATTTGTCCAACGAGAATGAGGCCATCCTCAATTTCTGTCGCCAATGTCTGCACAACTACAAGAGTAGCTAGAGTTGTTCTTCTCAATAAAAAACTTACTTCAGGAATTTGAGCATCGATGAAGAGACTTCAAATTCTCAACCGTAGGTTGAGCAGAAGTTGGAATGCTTCCTGTCAACTTGTTGAAGTGAGGAATAAATTGATGTATAGATACGTGAGATGCCTTCTTCAACTGGGTGAATTGGGCCAACAATGCATGTGCATCTTCAGTTGTTTGAACCTTTCTTCAAACTTGGCTCTTAGAGTAGCCCTATTTTTGACAGTCCATGGTGAGAGATGGTAAAACCAATCAACAGCAGCACCTTGGAGAATCTCCACGAACAACCTTACAAACACATCCTCATGTTCAACACCATGAACACTACATGCAATGTAGAAAGAAGCAATGTGTTCATCAGGGTTTTGTTGTCTATCACCAAAGAACTGGGGAAAATTCTTCCATGAGCCTTCAAGAAGAGCATGTAGAGGTAGAGTTAGATTAAACGGACCAAAAGCATTTCCCCAAGGACCTTGGGCAACCATTTACATGTCCTTGGTGAAAGCTTGGAAAAGTACAAGAAAATAAAATTACAATGAATAGGACACATGTATACTTCAAATGAAAACATGAGGCTTTCAAATGCGTATCGGGTCCCCAATAAAGTCGTCAAACACTGTTGGCTGGATATTTTGCAACCAATAGTTTGACGGATCAATTGCAAAACAATGGCTCCAATCACAGCATGTGAGACATAGTCTCTCCTAATTAAGGGAAGGCTCCCCCTATCTACTGTTACTGGAAACAACCTATACTAAACTTAACACCTAAAATTATGTTGTAATGAGCCCAACCTGGCTCTGCCTTTAACTCAATTTAATTGTGCACAAAAAATGATAATTTTCTAGCAAACTCCTTCACAAACAATTATCCAGCAGAACTCCTCTATTTCATATATTCAATTTCAATTCTTTATTTCTAAACCAGCACATTCAATTTATTTAAAATGGTTTATCTACTAACTTCTAGAAGAGAGTTCAAAGTTTATCCAGCATTACAAATCTGTAATTATTATTATTCAAATACGAAAGGCATATATTTGGTAAATACCGTAAGTTTATGCTTCCAATTTCTTTGGTAGTGGCTCACGCCACCCAGCAAGTCACCACGCGGGCCCCTAACCATAGCCTTAGAAGCTACTTCTTCACCCGCGGCTGAGGATGTATATCCCACGGCAAGTCTCCAACAGATGTATCTCCACGCGTGGATGTGGCTGGAGTAAAAAAAACACAACCCAGCAACTCCTCCGGATTAGCAATGTGCGGAACCCGCAATGTATGAGGGTTAGACACCTCACGCAACAGTTTCAAGTTCAGCTACCACTCCTTAGCATGTCGTAACAGCTTGACCTCTTATGCAGGTCCCAGTTCAAACAGAATTGGAATAACTTCTTCCTCCAAGCTACAGACAGACAGTGTGAAGGAATCGCAATTGATTATACTTCAGCAATCAATTGATGATTAGTTCAAGAAGAATGAGTCTTCTAGAAACTAATTTGACCCTTATACTTCAGCAAGGGCTCAGACAATCAGAGACAATTCTCCAAACAAGATTTGATATAAAACATTCCATGATCAGCTCCACAAATGAGTCCATATTTATAATTCCTTGGTTGCCATAGTTTCCAAAAACTATCATCAGTTAACCACTCTCCATAATATCAACTTCTAAATCATTATAATAATAAAGTATTATTATAATAATATAGCCTCGTTATTAATTAATAACATATCGTTATTAATTAACACAATTAATTATCAAATATGACTCCGATGATGATTCTTGCATCTCCTGCTGTAACGATTGATCAACATGGCCCTGAACTGCACTGCCAGAAATAGTAACCGGCCCAAACTGACTTACTATAAATAGTAAGTCCAGATTTGCGACAAATGGCAAATCTGTCCAGTGAGACCCTCAAAACATACTATCAACTCACGAGGGTCGCGCTGATGAGTTGACCATACTCAGGCTCCCAGAACCTGTTAATTTGGGGACATCACATATGTACACTAGACTAATTGGCAGGGTGTTACATTCACCATACTCTCTTCTTTTAGAGTAGGTGTTATTCTTGTGTCGTAGTCTCTTATTTCTAGATACAGGTTTCTATTTTTACAACAATCTCGAGTACAATTCAGCAAAGTTAAAACAAGAAGCCCATGAAAGCTCAAAGTCTTTCCACAACTCCCTATGAGAATTCAACAAGGATGAAACATACGTGCAGCTCAAAGTCTCCAGCGTATATTTAATCTTACATGCACAAACTGAGAAAATAAAAGTAGCACAAAGTCTGCAAGTTACCTCCTTGTTTGAGTGTTCTATAATAGCTTCAAATTTGATAAGTAGCTAAAAGTCTGCGAGATCAAATCCAAAACCAAATTCTAACTTTGAACGCAATAAGAAACTCAATGTTTGCAAGATTGAGTTCAAATCCCTTTTGAACAATTGAACAATACTCACAATCAATTCCAGAAAATGTCGTCACATGACAACTTGAATTAGCACATCGTCTCAAAACAATCTGCCTCTTTTATTGAAAGCGGTTTGATTTACATCTAAGCTCAAAGTCTTAGAGTGCACAACAAATTGGCAGAATTTCGTCGCATTGCCAAATGATAAAAATTACAATGAGCACCCTCTCTTATTTATAAGTGAGGGGTTGAGAGAAAAAGGTGGGAAAAGTCCAACTAGCTAAGAATTTTTCCACAACTAACTATGACTTATTCCAAATTACAGTCCTAATGTAACTTAACTTGCAATTTGTTTACATGTAATTACAAGCTACAACTTTGCAAGTGATATGCTCACTTGCAATTACATCTTTTTCTTTTACATGTAATTTGTCAAAAAGAAATTACAAGTGCACAATTGAAAACTAAGCTAAGTGTATGGAGACACGACTCTATTTACATCATCCTTTGTCAGTCTTCATGCTGCTACAAGATGCTCTGTGATTGAAGTGCTCAGGTTTGGTGAAAGCATCTTGAACCGAAACAGGAACTTACATCCTTGATGGTCTTTGTGTCCTTGGCCAACGAACTTCAATCTTATCATCTTGCTTGGGGTAGTACAAGTTCTTCGGGAGGGAAATTATTTGCAACCGAAATAGGAAACCCAGAATGTAAGGAGATCTTTATGAATCACTTGGCACCTCATTCTTGAAAGCATTCTATGTCTTTGATGAAACTTTCCTATCACGTATTCACTGTAATGAGCCTAACTTGGCCTCATCGATAAACCATCTAAATTTTACCAATTTCTAAGCAAATCATGTGTTTGGCATTTCGTCAAACAGTTGGCCGGCTATCACTGTAAGAACCGTGTGCAACTCTTATCCAAATTTGACTGCAAGCTCTAAGTTTATTTGCTATTGTATAATTGTTGAATGGTTTTGGACAAATATATATAACTTCTTTGGTTTTCATTAATCACAACTTCATAAATTTTTCAAGCTTAACAATTAAACAATCAAATTTCAATATTTCAAAGTTCTAGAAATACCATTCAATTTACAAATTTCACTAGGTTCGAATTGAATGTAGAACTAATTTGTCCGAACTTCAAACTTCCAATGATAATAACTCTTCATATGCATTTTATACAATATACAAAATAACCACGCCTTTTTACATATGAATGTAGATATTGTGAATACCTTGTTTGTTGTGCATCCACATCGATACCAATTGCTCACGCCACCCTAAGACATTCCCTGCAACTGAACGCAGCCCACGTACAAGACTCCTTATTCACGGCATGAGGCCATTGGTGCCTTCACCCCACGTCTTCTGTGTGAGGCCAATTAAGGAGGCTGTGGCCTGCTGAACACGCGGCCCAGTAGGAGAGATATACGGCTCCTTATGGCAGGAGGTCTGCTGCTATAGCGTGGCCCAGTCCAGGGGCAATGCGGCCATGGGACAGGCTGTAGCCTGCAGGTCAATGCGCGGCTCGTCTTTAAGACAAATACCGCCACTATCACTT
>MU226340.1:204476-218359 GCA_018584345.1 Thuja plicata | reverse complement strand
ATCAATGGATAGAGATAAATTATTATACTCATATGAAGTATCCTTAGATTTTGAGAAGGCAAGATCTTCTCTACTCAATTCTATTTGATTTATGAAAACAATTCCAATTATATCCCTGCAATCTGAATACAATCTGAAATAATAACTCACCTTTGCAAATGTAATTGCTCTCTGTTATCTGAAACAAATTTGTCTACGGATTTGATAGAACCATAATCAGACTTTACTGAAGTAGAGATTTGAAAAACTAATTCGAAAACATAGCATTGTTAAAAACAGATTTTAGAGAAATTGTCACTGATATACCTGATGTTTACTTTCAAATGAGTTACCTTCCTTCTAAACAAGTATTGGAATGACACCACTTAATCTTAGACTTCAGCCAGCATACTGTATTCAGAATAGCACCACCAAAACCGATGCTCACAAAAACTCTTTCTAACAATCTGTGTTTGATTCCTCACGACTCCAATTGTTTCTCAGAATATGTTAAGCACATAAGACTACACACTTTATCCCTTCACAGTAAAATCTCTTCACACTTCTTTCCTTTCACCTTTTTATCAAACACTTGGACTCATACACCTCTCATCAAACAAATAAAAGATTGTATAAATAATGCATCAAGTGGAATGGCTAATTGTAGGAAGTTAAGGAGTTATAAACAGGTTACAACCAACAACTCTAACTGCCAATTTCCTCCAACTGCCAACTGCCCCCAACTTCGTTTTCATCGTGGCTTTCCAGCAGACTTACTTAGAAGCTTATAAATTCATTCATTCTACACAGCTCCTGCCAATCATTACTTTCCAAAAAATTATTCTTGAATGTAAACTATGATTTATTATGATTAATATGATTAAGAACAAAGTTTCTGAAAACTATATAATATGAAGAACAATGATCAATCTGAAGCAAAACTTTCGATCATGAGTATACAGCCTGATAAAAACGATATGATCCCAAACCAATGATGGAGACGGACAATTCCATAAATGTTTTCTTCTGTGCAGCCCGATGATGAAAAGAAGAAAATGGTACATTCTGAAGCAAAGACATGTTCTGAAACAAGTTATTTCAAGAAGTTTTACAGCGATTACCAGCACTGATTATTATGCAGATCTGAAACAAGTCATTTCTAAGTTTGAATAACACAAATCTCAACATCGTGGATTGAAAATCAATAACCCAAGAATATCGATTAGATGTTTGAGATGATAGGGTAGAATAGAGAGCTAGATTTTCCATAATTCTAAGCCTTAAAAGTTTGACATTGTTTTCCTAAAATCTGAGATGGATCAATTCTTACCTAGGCTCTGATACCATGTCAATATATTCAGATTTATGTAAGGAAAATACAATCTATAGATAGCTTTTAAGACTGAAAATAATAATGACAAACAATTAACAAAGAAGGGAGAATATAATACCCGATTTGTAGCAAATAATTCTTCTTCAATTAGGGCCTAATGTACTTCCACCTTCAGCTGCATATCTTCTTCTAATGTGTATGGGAAATGAATAATTATTATTCAATGTATGACTGCTGCAATAATCAAATTCGGTTTTGCTTATAGAGCGAATTTCCTTGACATCTTATGTTTTCTATATCTTAGAGAATTCGCACCATATGTCACATATGTGTATGTGTGTGTGTGTGTGTGTGTGTGAAGACATACACCTCAGCATTAATGGTAAAGGCCGACCTGAATCGGTTTAAGCATATTTTTCAGTGTAAAGGCCGACCTGAATCGGTTTAAGCATATTTTTCATAGTGTAAACACAAGTCGTTCCCTTTATGGACAATATAAAGTCGTCCCTCTAGGACAATATGAAGTTGTCCCTATAAGACAATATAAAGATGTATCTTATCTTTTATTCAGAGTTTAATACAATGATTAATGGAATGTGTGTTGAGATAAATAATAAATAATAAGTATATTATTTATTATTCATCTCAGCATACATGTCATTGATTTGATCTTTCCGAAAAGACCACAAATATCAACATGAATGTGATGTACTTAGATTTAAATCTGAATAACTCAAGTTCGATCGCTGCTTGGATCTTTCTTAACTTGGCTCTGATACCATGTAAATGCAGATCGTATTCCTTTCAGATTTGATAGTTGATAGGTTGCAATTAATATATGTGATTTATGATTCTAATGGAGACTGTTTTGCAGGTCCAAACAAGGCTGAGAATGTTCGATTTTAATTGCTCAATATTGCCTTATCGGGTCTGCATATATACTTGTATTGGGGTGCATGTCTTGAGTGGACATGTCTCCACAAAGTGGAGGCATGTCCGCTCAAGACGTGCCTCCTCATCGATGGCACTTAAACAGTATTATGAATACCGTTTTATGAACGGTCACTTACCATTAGTTAAGTGGTCACCAACATATGTTGAATATGCCGATAAGAAAGGTATTCAACGTATATGCAATGTAAGCAATGTTGATCGATCATTACTCGATAGATAATGAAACCAATATGATATTAATTCATGTAGATCGAAAGCATTCTTTATTCAATCATGATAATTAATAGTGAGGTGGTAAACTGATATATCTCATTGTTGATTCTTTATCTGACAATGCTATAATTTCAACAGGGGGGAAGAACGTTTGGCATTGCAAGTGTAAAATATGCACCTCAAGGTTGCATTTCGGGTTTTAGATTGCAAGTTACAAGTTTTGGAACATCACACTTGTATTTTAGTGTTGTGGAAATTTGCAATGAGGCTCTCAAAACCCGAAACTAATAAACAATGCATAATTCGGGTCTTGGAAGGTTGATTGCAAGTGGGGAACAAGTTTAGTTGCACTTGTAGTTGGGTGAAACGAAATTGCAACATTTCATGTGGGACCAGAACTTAAAGGATGCTTACATGTGAAAGGAATTACAAGTTTGGTTGTACATGAAATTGGGGAAGAATAACATAAAGTGCAGTCGGGTCTTGAGGACCCAACTGCAAGTGAACTCTAACTTGCATTTGAGGAAAATAAAAAATACAACTTGTAATATAGTTCCCAAGACCCGAAATTGCACTTTAGGCATTTTATGATTAATATGACCTCATAGTCGGGTCTTAAAATGCAGTTTGCAAGCGGGTGATAAACACAAAGGGTTCACTATTAGGCCAAAGACATTTGGAAACCCACCATGTTTTTGTCATTTGAAAACCTATTGTGTTTTCAGCATTTGAAAACCTGATGTGTTTGTGGTCCTGCAAATGATACATGTTTTCAAACGTGATGTATTGGAAAACATGTCATGTTTTCAAGCACGACGTGTTTTTAAATGTGTCAAAAAACATGGCGTGTTTTCAAATGCAAGATGTCAGAAAGCATGATGTATTTTCAAATGCAACGTGTTGTTTGTACGCCTTCAAACACGACATGTTTTCATACGCGACGTGTTGGAAAACTCGACTGCAAATGTGACATGTTTTCATGGTTGGAAAACACGTTTTCAGTTCGGGGTTGAAAAGTCACATTGGAAGTTTATAAGGCTTGTCTTGCATTTCGTCATGGACAATATGAAGGCAAGTCTAAAAATGATTGCTAGTGTTTCAAAAGGGGAAATACAAATTCGGGTCTTGAATAGCAATTTGCAAGTTTACTTTTATGTTTAACACTTGCAGAACAAAAACTTGTAATACAAGCCCCAAGACCTGATTTGCATATATATTATTTATTGATAAAAAGAAAAAATACTTACTTGTAATCAGGTCTTAAAGACCCGATTACAAGTGAAAATATCACTTTACTTGTAATCTTAGACTTGCAACAACATTTATAAAACCCAACATTACATAAGACCAAATTAACGAAACCAAAGAACACTAAATCACCTAGTCAAATTGGATCTTAAGAAGGTGAATGTAATTGCAAGTAATGCAAACTTGCTATTTACTTGCAATTAGAAGCACTTGCAATTACAGGATTTCACTTTCAAAGGACCAACTCAACATTAAAACAAAACAAAAACATAAATAACTAAGTCAAAATTGGGTTTTAAGAAGGCTATTACAAGTGCAAGTAAGACAAGCTTGCAACTTTACTTGTAATAACAATTACTCCCAATTATAGGCCCGAGATCCGACATTGAAGAAAAACTTGCAATGCAGCCTCTAAAACCCGAAATTGAAAGAAAAGCCAACTTTTAGACGCTGAAACTTGACAAAAATGGAGGCGATGGACTTGGATTTGTTAACGACTGCCAAGGTGATGAAAATGTGTGTCGAAAAGTGTCTCTAGAGCCTTAGAACATTAAAGTTTTGGTTGGTGATCCCTGTTTTTACAAATCAAAAATTAGGGACAACATGTCTAATCCAAAGCCCCAGGCTGAAAGTTTTCCTTCTTCCTTAGCAAGTTCATTTCAAGCATTTGATATCATTGATCATGCTAAGAAAACAAAAACACAGATGTCTGAGGTTGAATGCCTACAAGCTAATCCAGATCAGCTGGATAGACTTAGCAAATTTGTCAATAGATACATACCTACATACATACATACATATTCCCTCAATTGATAGAACAAAAAGAAACGGATTCATGTAGTAGATAAGAATGGGACCCCCCTTTTCAATGCAATCTTAATAACAAAAGAAGAGGTGTAATAAATAAGCAGCCTCAAGACGTAGTGGTTGACACAAGACTCCACAATCTTGGTGCTAATTCCTTCATTCCTCATTAATTTTAATTAATAACTGCAAGGAATAAGACAGACCACAAATCCTGGAAATGGTTATCAATAAAAGTTCTTCTCTGATCTTTGTTTATGAAAAATATGTGATTAGTTGGGTTTTTCCAAGTTGGTACAGTACTCTATTCTATTAAAAATTTGGTGTGTGAAAAAATATAAATGGTTAAATAAACTAATTGAATTCTATAATGTGCCTTCACATTTACACTGTTTGGTATTGCTTGAGAAATACTTTTCTCGTGAATATTTTTACATTGAATTGACAACTTCTTTGCAGAGGGATGAATTATCTTCATCAACATAAACCAACACCAATTATACACCGGGATTTGACGCCAAGGTATTGGCTAAATTGTTTTAGTGTGATTTTACACCTGACTCAAATGTAACAATTTCCAGAGTCGGTAACTACTTTTAGAGTTGTTTGAATTTAATTCCTTTTCTTTTGCTTGTTTGAATAGGAATGTTTTGCAGGATGAAGAAGGGTATTTGAAAGTTACTGATTTTGGGCTGAGCAGGATAGTTCAAGATAAGAATCTTCCAGAGCCTGTTAAAATGACTGGAGGCACAGGCTCATGTAGGAGTTTCTCTAGTCATAATCTTAGGCTACATAAATTTACTATTTCTTCTTAAACTCGATGCATGGTAAGTCTTATATTTATACTTTATATCTTGAATGTGAAGAACTGAACTTAGTCCATTGATTAATATGGCAGATCGATACATGGCTCCTGAAATTTATCGTGAAGAAAGTTATGACAAGAGTATAGATGTCTTCTCTTTTGCTTTCATTATGCAAGAGGTAAGTTTGATTTGAGACTAATGAGCATATGGCCACAACATCTAAATACCATATATGTAGTATTTATAATTATGATTTTCATGCCAATGCCTCTTAATGTAGTAAAGGAAAAGCATCAACCCATTGATCTCCATCTTTCAGTAAATCACTCTGATTGACGTCAACTTAAATGAAGTTACAAAAAAGGAATGCTCATCAAGCGGTAATTCATTGCAAGAGCTGAACTGCCTAGTAAACCTCCCTTTCTCCATTTAGGTCTCATGGAGACCCCTAGACCATCTGTCTCAAAGTCTTCTTCAATGTAGAAAATTAAATGTGGTGTTTAAACAATAATATTCAACAGGAAACATCTTTGACCGTTGTATATCATGCAATGATTTCTTTACATTCTTCAATTTCATATAATCAATCGTCTACAAAAGACCAAGTAATAATACAAGACTAGCAATTATAGAGGTTCTAGGGTTCATCTTAGTTTGGGAATGTATGTTACACCTTTAAAGATATTCCAGTAGATTTAGTTTGGGAATGTATACACAATATGGAACCTGGGTCTCGTTGTAGTAAGCACCCATTAGCACTGAACTCAATGCCTATGGATTACTTACTTGTTCATTTGCATTGCCACATTTCTTTATATGAATTGATAATGATTTCTATCCACTACATGCTTTCACAAACATGGCATCATACAGATCCTTGTTATGAATGATATGATTTGGCCTTTTGTTCTTACAGTAGTTTGACCTATTTCTGCCTCTATTTCTTCCCTTCTATATCTGTTTTGGACATGTTATTTAAAATAGGTCTAACAACATCCCTTCTTTGAAAATCGCAACCAAAACCTCTTGGGTTGTCTGTTAGCTGCTTAATCCAGGAGAGAATACGATATTTCAAAAGAAGCAATTTATGCCTATGGTAACTTCAGTGTTTATAATTAGAGCATGCAGCTATATTATATATTTCATTTTCAGAACCAATTCTAATACATGCCTTCATAGTAACAGTACATAGTGTTCAGGTCCACGGGATACTAACATAGACTACAGTATCAGACCCAAATTGACTATAGTCTGATAAAGAAATCACTGAACTGGAATCGGAAATTGACTGTTAATTATGCCTCCAGTGAAGGCAGTAAAGTGTGATTGCGCATGCAGCTTCATCTACTCCTGGTCTTCCACCTCGACTTAGGCAGGATTCATATCTATCCACCGGCACTTCATCTGCATTCATAGTGTAATAGATGAGTTGGGCCCCCATTTTTAACAGTACGAGATTTTAAGTCATCCTTCAACTCCTTGGACAAAATTGACCTTTGTCTTGTCTCGTTTCATCATATGTCCTGCCATTACCCTTCAGACAATGTAACATCCAACATCATTACAACTCCTCCATTTGCTGAATGACCACATGAATTGCTAGGGTTTATTGGCAATGATACCCTCACTTGACCATGGGTTCCTTTGGTAGCTCCATTGAAATTCAATAAGTCAACCCAATAATAATGGATTCATTAAACTACCTCATATTTCCAAGGTTTTCCACCTTTCCTTTTATCAAGAACTCCTCCCGTTTACTCATATGTTACCTGGTATTGCTAGACTTGTTCAGTATTATCATATTGTAGAATCTTAACCTAATCGCCTAGGGGTTTGTATGAACAAATTTGCAGCAACAATTCTTTTACAGTTATTTTTCTTTTGCGAATGACATGTAGATGTAATTTTCCTTATTGATTGAAACTCTTGGGGCCTGAGGAAACTCTATCTTCAACAAATCGGGGTATGCATCTGATGATATTTTAACAAACGAATGTCAGTTTGTTATTTTGCCCTCCAATGGACAGAATTGATATGGTGAGAAATCCTATTCAGAGATTATAAGTAGATGGCTCTACAGACAATGCACAGGTTATTATAAGTAGATAGTTCCTTAGATGATGTGAGCTCCATTATATCTAGAGAGTTCTACAGATGGTGTGAGCCTCATTGAATCTATGCAAAAGAAATGAAATTTTCGTATTATTGTTTACGACAAAAGAGATGTTGCTAAACTATTTTGATTTTATTATGTGTAATTTGTGTTCTAGATGTTTGAGGGAGGACCTTCAAATAAATATGAACATCCCCGAGTATTAGCAGAAAAGCGTGCAAAGGAGAATCACAGACCAGCACTCATGGCATCTTTTTATACTAAAGAAATTAAAGAGTGCGTAATAGCTTGTGATTGCTATGTTCATGGACCATACATTGGTACAATCGTTCTTAGTTTGGAAGGAATGTACATTAATATTATTTCTTATTGAATTTTAAGGGGAATGTAAGATTTCTCCTTTTTTTCAGGCTTCTTCGGAAATGCTGGGATAAGGATCCTACCCAGAGACCATCATTTGAGGAAATTATCAAAGAACTAGAGGTGATTGAAGCACAAATGCGGAAGTCAAAAAAGAAGATGCATCCTAATTATTGGGTTAACAATTGTTCTGTAATGTAAAGAATATATAAGCGATACATTCTAACAAAAAAGTTGACGATTAGAATGCTTTCCTGTATATAAGATAATAAATGCAGAACAAAAAGTTAGTATTTAACACTTAGTTTACATTACATATTTTATTATAACCTTTTGTAATGATGATGTTATGTCTTGTTTTGGTTATTTTCTAGTTAAATCTTCTTTTGCTTATTTTCTAATTAAATACATATATAACTAGTCAATATTGAGAAAAAACAATAGTAACCAAATTATGGTTTCAAGGGGTTTATGTGACTGATCATAATTTAAAAATTATTATACTTAAATATTCATCATATTAGGCTGAAAATTAGATGGAAAGGATCAATGTCACAATAGCTTTAATCATATTAATTGAATAGCTTGTCAAGATTAGAAAAGCATAATAAAATAGAATATATTGTTATTTAAAAAAAAAGATTTGTAATCTTATTTATAAGATAACAAAAAATAATTTAAATATTACGAATAAATTGAAAAAAAGAGAAGTATCAAAATTAAATGATGTTGTTGTAAGATTAATATTTGAATTCTTCCTCTAATCTAAAGGGGTTGTTAAACAAAACTTTCATGTCAACTTCTCAAAATATTTTGTCTGGGTGATTTGGTAAGTGATGGTCAATTTGCAGTTGGACAATACTTGAGTTTTACATTATGTTGAATCAAATGAAATTGTGTGTTTGGTTCAATTGTAATAGATTGTATTTTTTGTCATTTTGATTGTAGATGTATTGTCGACTAATTAAATATGTTATCCGTATATATCTTCAAGGATGCTTCTAAGCTATAATTTTTCCATAATTGCCTCAAAAGTTTCCATTTATTTTACTTTTGCTGAGGAGAGAGCTAGCATTAACTACCTAGATATTCAAGTTATGACTATTGATCTTGAATGTGTTGAAAAATCTAAAGTAGATTTCTCATCTTCCATGTCCTTGTATAGTCTAGAACATCAACAACAAAAGAAATGTTTGGTCCTATTGTTGCATAAATTAAACTTTCAGCACATTGTCTATGCTTAGTTGCATCAACAAACTCTACAAATCATTTGATGTTAGTTTCAAACTTTGTTTCACAGAAGTATTGAGCGGTTAGTAGTTCAACATGTTGTAAATCTATTTAGTAATTCATCAATAAAGTTTTTGTTAGGTGATGAAATACAACTCTCTTTTTGAACCATTTCAATAATTAAATAGTAATGAAGATATTCCAAGGTAGACATTTGAAAACCTTTCTTCAATTCTACTTTCACAATCGCATTGAACATTTCATTATTACTACTTATGAACAAGACACCCACAAAACAACTAAGCATGTAAGTTCTATTTGTTGGTATGTGGCAACTAATCATGTTGTTGGGCTTGAATTTGGTAACTTTATTAGTTGTGTTTTTTCCCAAAATCGATTAATGAGAGTGCAAAGGGTAGAGCCCCTCCTTTGGGGCTTGAGGGGCTTATACTTACAATGAGGGCCTAGGAGTGGAACACACAATAGTTGTATAGGGGTTGTTGGGCACAATTTCCCTAATCAGGGGATCACTAGTAGTGCTCCCAAAGAAAAATTGCCCATTATTCAATAAAGAAGTCAACTATTATTTTGGTATGTAAACATACCTTTGTAAATTGTCAAAAAGGCTTGATAAATAAGTGGTTTTGGAATGTAAAATTATTAGATTGTAATTTTCTCCTTACTAGATAATAATCAAATAGTGGATGGGTGTTTCTTTGTAGATGTAGCTCACATTGGGTGAACCATTGTATCCTGCATGAATCTAAGGGTGCAAACCCACCAACATTTCTGGGATCTAAGTCTGTGACATCCCTAACAAAATCGGTGTTCTTGGAGGCGTGGTGTTGTATGGATGCGGGGAGCAGTGCTAGAGACTTGCATGTCATGTCCAAGAGGTCAAGACTAAAACCAAGCTTGCGGTAGACAAGCGCTGGGAATTCCGAGCTCTCCCGACCAAGGATGTTGCTCTCATTCAACTTTTCTTCACCTAACTCGGTGATCTCCTTCATTATGTTCATTTGCTTGGTGTGTCGAACGATCTGATTTTCCCAAGCACCCACTTCCTTCTTAACATCAAAATGTATCTTTATCGCCCTCAAATACTCTGGGATGGACTCGGAAAGAAAGCCTCAAACTGTCTACAATTGAGTAGTGACCTAGTCATCTACAGTTAATGCTTTGTTCTTCATTGTCCTTAGAGAGTTCATCTCAACCTGCGGGATTGCTTCTGAGGTGGATGCGTCAAGCATTGCGGATGTGAGGGGGGAGGCGAGCTCTCAAACTGTCTTCTTTAGTTTAGTCGATGAGGCTCACGCCTCTTTCTTTTTATGATATTTTTTCACATACCTCTCGTTCACCGCATCGGTGGCTTCATTAAGGTTCTCGAACTCGCTCCACTTATTTATTTTTTTGAGGTTAACCTCATTTATCTGGTAGTCTCTGGGAGTGATCTCGGACTCGTCTTTCTTTTTCAAGTGGCATGGCCATTGCGGCAATCGTTTCTCCTTCATCATTCCTCTTGGTTACAAATATGGAACGTGCTCTCTTGACTTTCTTGGGCTGTGGGGTCATGAGCTCGACCATTCTCTTGTAGCGAGGGTGTGGCGACAGACTCTTCTAGATGCTTCCTCTTGTGGGTATTTGTCAGCCAATCTAGTGTATTTGAAACATTTATCTCGGTATCTGTGGTGTCCTACAAGTCAGACATTTTGCCACCCTGTTATGTTTGCTCTTTGTCTACAGGCGGTGTTTGTTCATCGGGAGGAAGGTTCCCGAGATTTTTTTGTTGTTTCTCCCTCCAATGGTGGTTCATTCTCTAATTGAGAATCCTAGTGAGGGTTCTCCTTCGGACTCGGTTCTAGATTGGGTAATGAGTTCTGTTGTGAATCCAACTGTTGACTCGGCTGAGGATTGGGTGATGGATTACCCTGAGGAGCACTAGATTGTGGGGGTACGGTTGTTCCTGAAGGTCTGGTTTCCCCTTGTGCTTTGGCTTGCTCCTCTGCCCGTTTATTTTCTTCTTCTTCCTTCTTTCGGGCTTCTTCCTCCCTTTGTCTCTTTTCTACGACTTTAATTGCTTTGCGGTGAGCATCTTCATTTGCTTGCATCTATGTTGCATGCTCGACTGCCTTCTTTCGTTCTTCTTCTTTTAGTTGTTGCTCATCTTTAATCTCTTTCTTTCTTTTCGCCTCCTCCACCTTGAGGCGAGATTCCTCCCGACGGGCGCGCTCATCAGCTTCATGCTTTTTCCTTGCTTCTTCTTCTTTAGATCTTTCCTTCTTCAATCTTGCAAAGTCACTCCACCTTCGCCTCTTGTTCCAAACTTACCCTCTCCTCTTCGGCCTTTTTATTTTTATCTTCTACTGTCGTGAAAAGGATCTCCTGATCCTTCGGTGTTAATATCTAATTGGAATTCTCAGGGGGTGGTATTACCTGGGTTCTCAAAATCTAGGACCTACTCGTCTGCCAGCTCTTTGATAAATGCTCCAAAGTCTGGAGTGTGTGCATCATCAAAATTTCCCCCACCTACGGGGTCGTTGGTAGTATCATCGACTACCTATTTTCTCTTCTTTTTCTTCCTTCAGTGACATTGTAATGGAATGTCCTCCTCGTTTGGAACATGTGCTTCTGCTTCAACATTGATATGCAGGATATTCAAGGCGGGAACAACTGAGCTTGTTGTTGTCTAGGAAGGTCCTGCAGAAGAAAGGGGTTCCGCGCAGAGTCCAAAAGTGACTACTTGTTCCGTAGCGAAAGCGAGCTTTTGTGACTTGTTCATCTATTCTCCCAACTGTCCAAAAATTACCTCTGTTGGGGCATTATCCAAGGGATCTGACTATCTGGATGAGCTACACTTCTTGCTCTTATCTTGCCTCTCATATTGCTGAGAGAGTTTGGTGTTTTTTCCTTTCTACCTCATACCTGAGCTGGTGTGGGGACATCAGACGTCGAAAATAGAGTGACTCCTTTGAATCACCTCCTATGTGACTACCCCAATATCCAAAACTTCTGGCTCATCCCAGCTAACCTTCAGCAGGAGTCGATATCATATCATTTCTTTGCAAAAAATGGGGTCCAAGACGGCTTCGACATCTGTAAAACCCATGGGGAAAGTTCGTAGATTAAAATCTACCATCTGGCACGTCGTGAGCCGGTGGGGCTAGCGACAACATAGATCAAAATTATCCTGGCAATCAGCCCAAAAATCCTCGAGTTGAGGGAGGTGACCTTCAAAGTGCCAGGGAGTGCCTTCTTATTCTCCCCCTTGGATCATATTGCGACTGTGATAGGTAAAACTTCACTAGGTGGAGGCTCTTTAGCTCGTTTTTTGCCACTTTTGCGGTGATGAGGGTGCATTTATATTCCTTGCAAACAAAGCGGAATATGACTGCCTTTGTGTGCTTTGCATTCATCAATTTATGTGTCCAAAATTTGCCTACTAAGTTTGAGTAAGACCATTGATCGTTGCAGTATCGCGAGAGGAGGAAGGGCTTCCAAGAAAATCTGGACACATAGATATAGGCTGTTGGAAAAAATGCAAGACGGAACAACCCCATGGCTCAATCAAGCTCGTTGTTGCCCTTAACAACCGATATCCTACATCGTCTATGAGCCTTATTATCTTATCATATACAAAGACATCATTCACAATACAAAATGCTCTAGGGAACCTTCCCAGCTGGAGATGTGGGTAATGATCCCACGAGAGTGCATCTTTCGGCTTGTCGCCTCTGTAAAGACCGAAAAATCCACAAACGCCACATAAGCATAAAAAGACAAAAATTTCCTAATGTCAATTCAATAGTCATAGACGGTCAATCGCTATGGACTGGTCAACATAAAAACTCAAGATATAGAAATTAAATACACATAATCTCTAAATTTCTATTTCAATTATTCGACATAACACAAAAGGTAATATACACAAAAGTAATCGACCATTCTGTCGAAACTTTAACATTTCCATAATCAATAAAATTACAATGTTCAATATCAGGATGCCGACTAACTCGTTGTGCACCTTACATCATAAATAGGAATATACATATAGACATCATGTTCAAGACCAAAAGGTTGATTTAAACAATATCCAATATGTCATTGGACAACTGTCCATCTGCATGCTCTGGTCTCCTAACCCATCGGACACCTGTCCATCTGCAAATCTCAAGACGGGAGTGTGGTTCAGGGGTTTAATCCACCCAACCACGGAGTGGTTAGCTCCCCTGGGGCTCATCCTGTAATGAAGAGCGCACCGACCCTGCCCAAGAAATCTATTACCCGACACTGATTGATCGGAAGGAATCTGGTGTGTCTATGAAACTAACTACTTTCCATATATGTCTAAGTAGAACTAATCATAGATTACAGGAAGACGAAACATAAATAACCAACACATTTAAAAAAACATGTGTTTCCATAGCTTTGGCCAAAGCAATTAAGTGCCAGATTTCTACTGGTAGGTAGTGAACAGAATATACTACCCTTTCCTGGGATTCCACATCCTACACCTTCCTTTAATTTTTCCAGTTATCGATAATAAAATAAAATAAAATAGAAAAAAAAAACACCACAAGTAGGTATTCAACATAAAAATAATAATGAACACCTACTTTCCATATGGTCTATTAAGTTACAAGAGAATAAAATTAGTTAAACCAAATCTCGTCTAGGAAAGAGTAGGAAGGTTCTGTTTCAACTTCAATACAATTCTCTTACTGAATAGTAAAGTAAATTAATGGTCTTTCAGTTAATATTCATTTCATTTCTAATTCCAAAACTGGTTTAAATTGTCTCTCGGTGTTTAACTATGTAAGTCTGAGTTTAAAATGAAAGGAAGATT
>MU226340.1:177986-204102 GCA_018584345.1 Thuja plicata | reverse complement strand
AATTTACTCTTTTATTTGAAAACAACAAAAATAAAATATCATAAAAACCTGGTATCAAATTGGAGATAGCTAAGTTTTGTTTAGAGTGAGTGTTGTTATTTTCCCAAGCCTTTATCTTTTGTGCTCTCCCTTCTCTTTTACCATGCGCTGCCCTCTCTTTTAATTTCTACCACCGCACTTCCCTTAATGCGTGAGTCCTCCTCTTCTCTTATCTGCATTCTTTTTCTCTCTTACCTCTATTACATTCCCTTTCCCCAAAATAACGTGCTGCTAAAAAAACTCCCTCCTCTCAAAATGTCTTCTCTCTTGCGCTTCCCTATCGTTTTTCCTTTTATGCGTTGTGTGCCTCCTCCCTTTTTTTTTATTATGACTGCCTCTCTTTATAGAGGCCAATTAAGTTTTTCGCCGACTCCCCCAAAAGTCAACAAAAGGGTGCGGAATAATCAAATCCTCCAAATTTGTCAGTGGATTGCAGGAAGATTCCAGATTTAGTTATTAATGCGGGCGATTGGATATTTTGAAACAAGTTTCTACTAGCTTTCAGTTACTCCACGTATCATCCTTATCTGTGATAGACGATGACGATAGAGAGAGGGATGTCACATCCTTCCCCTCTTACGAAGTTCATCCTCCATGATGAATAGATCAAAATTTGCAATCATATCCAAGAAATAAAGAAATTCACATTAACATGGTTAATAATTCTAGTTCCATTGTTCAAGATAATGCATTTTTACCATAAAATCAACAAGTTTAGAAAATTACTTTCATATTCAAATCAACTTTTAAATACACATCATGCATTTACCATTTGAGATAGAGTTAGAAACAAAAATTCATTTATCTAAAGCAAGTATAAAAATTAAATACTACGTGGTGTGTGAAACCCCAGATTTTTCGGATCAACCATTACCGAGAAGATAAACTTCTCTTTCTGAAACACACCCCTGCCTGCAATCTAGTCAAGTCCATCAAACCACTAGATTGATCATCAGTAGGTTAGTCCACAAATCCAAAACCGTATTTAAATAATGTTCAATTAATCATCCATAAAACATCATAATATTCACACTAAGTCATATTACCATTTCGTGACATTCTATATCCCAAATAACATCAAGGCAATGTAATTCACATGATAACATATTTACTTCCATAATATCCATAATAATGTCTAACATGTCGAACATAATCATAAAGCATAGGGACACCAAGTCATCAAGTCCAAACTGTCGCTAAGAGTCAAAAATAAAAAGGGTCTATGAAATTGGTTATGATTGCCCGATGTCTAATGAGAACACATAATAGCAGCAATGTCTAAGCCTGTAACATGAGTAACTAAAAAAAAAACATGTATAAGCTTAATCAAAAAGCTACAAAAAATATTTATACATGTCTTCCGCATCCTCCCAAGTAGCACTGTCAATAGAGAATTGGTTCCATTGAACCTTATACTGCAACACATCTCTATTACGCACTCTGATGGTATGCTGATCAACGAGGTGGGTAGGCTCCACTAGCACCACCCCCAGATCCTGAACCTGCAATGCACTCCAATCAAGGATATGAGATGCATCTGGATGATAGGGTTTCAACAAGGAAACATGAAACACATTATGGATTCGGGCTAGAGCGGGCGGTAAAGCAAGTCTGTAAGCAATGGGGTTGATAACCTCCAAAACATCAAATAGACCCACATATCTCGGTGCAAGATTTGATGACTTGCCAAAAGAAATAGAGCTTTTATGTGGTCTCACACGCAAGAATACTTTGTCCCCTTCCTGGAACTGCCTGAAAGTGCAGTTCCTATTTGCATAACTCTTCTGACGATTCGCCGCTTCTTTCAATCGAGCACGAATCAGAGTCATCTGATCTTCCATCTCTCTCAACAATTCAGGACCAATAATGATCATGTCTTCCACTCTATCCCAACTAATAGGAGTGCAGCACTTCTGCCCATACAATGCCTCAAATGGTGCCATTCCCAATGAAGCATGGTAAGAGTTGTTATAGGCAAACTCTACCAATGGAAGATACTCTTCCCACTTGTATTGTTGATCCATGCAATACATCCGAAGTAAATCCTCAACAATTTGATTTACTCTCTCGGTTTCCCATCCGTCTGAGGATGATAGGGTGTGTTGAAATTCAGTCGTGTACCCAAGGAAGCATTCAAGGTTGTCCAAAACCTTGATGTCATTTGTGTATCTCTGTCAAATATAATGGTCTCTGGTACACCATGCAGTCTAAAAATCTCCTGAATAAACTTCTTGGCCAAAGCCAAGGATCCATCTCTCAAACTCCCTGGAATGAAATGGGCTACCTTGGTTAGTTTGTCAACTACTACCAAGATTACATCATGTCTGCGTTGTGTCATGGGTAAACCTTGGATAAAATCCATACTGATGACTTTCCATTTGTATTCTGGAATATCATGTGGGTATAAAAGTCCTGCTGGGTGGACATGCTCAGCCTTAACTCGCTGGCATTCTAAATACTGGGCTACATAAGCTATCACATCACGCTTAAGCCCTAGACAAAAGTACAGTGGCCTTAAATTGGCAATCATCTTGTTTATCCCTAGATGTCCTGCAAATGGAGTGTAGTGTATCTCCTCAAGTACTACCTTCCTCAACCCTTCTCGGTCAGGAATGTACATCCTATTCTAGTATCTGAGAATACCGTGATCCTCAAAAGTGTATCCATCAAAATAGTGATCCGATGGATCAGTGTGCAAGGCTGATTTGACCATCTCATAATGATCATCTCTTGGAAGATTCTGCAACACGTGATCCCTCAACCGTGTCCTAGAAGTAGAGATAGTTGTGACGTGTCTTCTTCTACTAAGAGCATCTGCCACTCTATTCTCCTTGCCCTTAATGTACTCAATGCCAAAGTCATACTCACTCAGAAACTCCAACCAACGTCTTTGTCTTGCATTGAGATTAGGTTGTGTGAAGATATACCTAAGTCCCATGTGATCTATTTTTAACTCAAACGTCTTACCCAAAAGGTAATGTCTCCACATCACTAAAGCATGCACAATTGCCGCCAATTCTAAGTCATGAGGTGCATAGTTAAGCTCATACTATTTCAGCTTTCGTGACTCATAAGCCACTACTCTACCATCCTGTATAAGTACACCTCCAAGGCCTTCGCCTGAAGCGTCTGTAATCACTGTGAATTGCCCATTTGGGTCAGGTATAATCAAAACAGGAGCGGATGTGAGATTATGTTTCAACAATTGGAAAGCTTGCTCACATGTATCAGTCCACTCATATCTTTTCCCTTTCCTCTGAAGGGATGTAATAGGTGCTGCAATCTTGGAGAATCCCTCCACAAACTTCCTATAATAACCTTCGAGTCCCATGATGCTTCTAACTTCACTCACATTTTGTGGAGCTGGCCACTCAAGAATGGCTTTAATCTTCGCAGGGTCAACTGCAATTCCATTTGCAGATATTATGTGACCCAAATAATGAATCTCCTTCTGATAGAAAGAATGCTTAGATAGCTTCCCATAAAGCTTCTTATCTCTAAGTCGTTGTAAGACTTTTCGCAGATGCTCCTCATGCTCTTCCATGTTCTTTGAGTAGATCAAAATGTCATCAATGAATATCTCTGCAAACTTATCTAAACAATCTCTGAACACACTGTTCATCAAGTTCATAAATGTTGTTGGTGCATTGGTCAATCCAAAAGGTAAGACGACAAACTCATAATGTCCATACCTTGTCCTAAAAGCGGTTTTAGATATATCTTCTTCTTTGATTCGGAGTTGATGATATCCAGATCACAAATCAATCTTAGAGAACATAGTTGCTCCCTTCATCTGATTGAATAGTTCATCTATTCGAGGAAGCAGATACATGTTCTTGATAGTCACCTTGTTAAGCATTCTATAATCTATGCATAACCGCAAGGTACCATCTTTCTTCTTCACGAAGATAACTGGGGCTCCCCATGGTGATACACTAGGGCGAATGAACCCTTTATCCAAGAGTTCCGTCAACTGAGTCTTCAACTCATACATTTCAGTGGTGGTCATACGATAAGGAGCCTTGGATTGAGGCTCGGTTCCAAGCATTACATCAATAGAGAAGTCAAATTCCCTCTTCAGAGGTAACTCCGGTAAGTCCTCTAGAAAGACATCCTGGAACTCTTGCAAGATAGGATGATCCTCTAAACTAGGAGGAGTGTCAAGATCTTTGACATATGCTACATACATCATGCACCCCTTCCTCTTTGCCTTCTTGAATTGCATGGCAGAAATTTGTCTAAGCTCAAGGAGCCTCTTCTCACCCAAAAGTACTACAGGTTCTCCTAAATCATCAAGACATTCAACTGACTTGTCCTTACAGTTTACTAATGCCTTATGTTTAGTCAACCAATTGATACCCAAAATGACATCATAGGAACCCAATGGGGCTACATAAAGATTTACTTGCATCTGAAAATTTGGAAGTTCTATCTCACTGCAAGCCAAACATTTCTCAACCCTACGCTCTGCCCTATTTCCATATTCTACCATCCATGGTTCAGACAAATATCCAGGTCTAACTAGTAAATGAGAAACAACTCTAGGATCTATGAAACATTTTGTAGCTCCAGTATCAATCAAAATGGAAACATTTTGGCCAAAAAGCTTACCAATCAGCTGGATTGGAGTAGCCTGAAAGTCGGCTTGCCTACAGTCAACAGCTACATGAATCAGATGTTGAGCATGGGGACCCTTCACCGTACACTGAAGACATGTACTGGCATAATGGTCACCTCCATAAGTGAAGCAACCATCCAATGGTCCTTTCCTACCCTCAGGCTTGTTCCTCCCATTGTCATTTCTATTATTCCCATTCCAGTTGGCACCTCTATTCTGATACTGAGCACCATTATTGTTGTTGGCATTCCTGTCTGCATTCCCTCGACCTTTACCTCTCATATTCCGGACCTGCTGATGTCCAGAATATTTAGGTCGGTTATCCTGAAATTTCCTCTTAAATCCCTGAGAGGAATTAGTCCTCTGATTACCCCTTACAACAGACACCTGTTGCAGTTTTTGTTCTTGCCTCAATGCCTTCCTAAAGGCAAAGTCCATAGTTTCAGGCTCATGCATGTAGACCTCAGATCCTATCTTTGGACGTAGTCCAAGAATAAATTTGCGGGTTGTAAACCGCTCATCCTGCTGGTACTGAGGTACATACTTAACCAAGTGACAGAATCTCTCATGATACTGAGTAACAGACAATACTCCTTGTATTAGGTTTTGGAAGTCGGATACTTTCCAATCATAGTATAATTGTGGCAATCATCTCTTACGGAAGAGTACAAGAAAATCCTCCCAAGTGATCTCACCAGGTTGCATCCTCTTTTCATCCATCTCATTATTCCACCAAGTACCATCTTCACAGATTAACTGAAAAGTACCCCACATCGCTCTAGATTCGCCAGAAAGATTCTGGAAGTCGAATACTTTTCGATCATAGTATAATTGTGGCAACCATCTCTTACGGAAGAGTACAAGAAAATCCTCCCAAGTGATCTCACTAGGTTGCATCCTCTTTTTAGCCATCTTATTATTCCACCAAGTACCAGCTTCACCAATCAACTGAAAAGCACCCCACATCGCTCTAGATTTTCCAGAAAGATTGCAAATGTGAAAGTACTTTTCCATGGATACAATCCATGCTTCAGCCTCATCACCAATGGTCTTACCATTGAAGATAGGAGGCACGACCTTCTTGAGGTCCTGACTCAGATCCTCTGCTCTTCTTTCCCGATTATTGGGTACTATTGTAGCCCTAGAATCAACATCTCATTTGAATAGTTCTTCATTCCTCTTATCCTCCTCTTCTTTCCTCTGAGCTTCCAATCTCAGGTCTTCCTCCTACTTACGCTAAGCTTCCAGCCTCAAATCTTCCTCTTGTTTTCATTGAGCTTCTATCCTCAGATCTTCTTCCCTCTTCCTCATTTCCTCATCATTTTGTCTACCTCTTAAATCTTGCTCTAGATGATCCATACAATCACCCTGCTACTGCAAGAGAGCCAAGATCTGATCCAACTTCTGGTTAGATTCACCATTCAGATCATTGCTAGAACTAGCCTGTTTATTGTTCCTAGTATCCATAGTGTCAGATTTACTCCTGCACCAAGCATAGGTATGCAACTTAGCAATAGTAGACCAAGGTCCTAGTGTTTAAACACAGCTTTGATACCACATTTAAAGATCGAAAAATCCACAAATGCCACATAATCATAAAAAGACAATTTCCTAATGTCGATTCAATAGTCATAGACGGTCAATCGCTATGGACTGGTCAACATAAAAACTCAAGATATAGAAATTAAATACACATAATCTCTAAATTTCTATTTCAATTATTCGACATAACACAAAAGGTAATATACACAAAAGTAATCAACCATTCTGTCGAAACTTTAACATTTCCATAATCAGTAAAATTACAATGTTCAATATCAGGATGCCAACTAACTCATCATGCACCTTACATCATAAATAGGAATATACATATATACATCATGTTCAAGACCAAAAGGTCAATTTAAACAATATCCAATATGCCATCGAACAATTGTCTATCTGCATGCTCTGATCTCCTAAGTCATCGGACACCTGTCCATCTACAAATCTCGAGACGGGAGTGTGGTCCAGGGTTTTAATCCACCCAACCATGAAGCTCATCTTGAAATGAAGAGCGCACCGACCCTGCCCAATAAATCTGTTACCCAACACTGATTGATCGAAAGGAATCGGGTGTGTCTGTGAAACTAACTACTTTCCACATATGTCTAAGTAGAACTAATCACAGACTACATGAAGATGAAACATAAATAACCAACACATTTAAGAAAATATGTGTTTCCATAGCTTTGGCCAAAGCAATTAAAAGCCAGATTTCTACTAGTAGGTAGTGAATAGAATATACTACCCTTTCCTAAGATTCCACATCCTACACCTTCCTTTAATTTTTCCAGTTATCGATAATAAAATAAAATAAAATAGAAAAAAAAACACCACAAGTAGGTATTCAACATAAAAATAATAACGAACACCTACTTTCCATATGGTCTATTAAGTTACAAGAGAATAAAATTAGTTAAACCAAATCTCGTCTAGGAAAGAGTAGGAAGGTTCTGTTTTAACTTCAGTACAATTCTCTTACTGAATAGTAAAGTAAATTAATGCTCTTTCAGTTAATATTCATTTCATTTCTAATTCCAAAACTGGTTTAAATTGTCTCTCGGTGTTTAACTATGTAAGTCTGAGTTTAAAATGAAACGAAGATTCATTTCCTGAATAAATCTATTATGTTTCCTGAATGATTCTTCTTAGCTAGATCAAAAAAAAAAACAAGGTTTCCATATATCCCTCCTAAGATTCAAAGTATAGTTTAGTTATTTCCTATGAAAAATTTAATAACGTAAAGCTGGAATTTTATCCATAGAAAGAACAAATAGAGAAATTGATGGAGCTTTTGGTTATAAGAGGAAGTTATGATTGTTGTCTATTTTCTTAAGATAACTTAAATATAATGTCTCCTATGCTGATTTGAATTCATTAACAAAGAAATTAGATGGTTGTGGAATTCGAAAAAATTAAGATTAAGATCACCCAGTATTACCATTCTAATTTCTAACCACACTACAAGTTCATTCCTAGAATTTACTCTTTTATTTGAAAACAACAAAAATAAAATATCATAAAAACCTGGTATCAAATTGGAGATAGCTAAGTTTTGTTTAGAGTGAGTGTTGTTATTTTCCCAAGCCTTTATCTTTTGTGCTATCCCTTCTCTTTTACCATGCGCTGCTCTCTCTTTTAATTTCTACCACCACACTTCCCTTAATGCGTGAGTCCTCCTCTTCTCTTATTTGCATTATTTTTCTCTCTTACCTCTGTTCCATTCCCTTTCCCCAAAATAATGTGCTGCTAAAAAAACTCTCTCCTCTCAAAATGTCTTCTCTCTTGCACTTCCCTATCGTTTTTCCTTTTATGTGTTGTGTGCCTCCTCCCTTTTTTTTTATTATGACTGCCTCTCTTTATAGAGGCCAATTAAGTTTTGCACCAACTCCCCCAAAAGTCAACAAAAGGGTGCGAAAAAATCAAATCCTCCAGATTTATCGGTGGATTGCAGGAAGATTCCAGATTTAGTTATTAATGCGGACGGTTGGATATTTTGAAACAAGTTTCTACTAGCTTCCAGTTACTCCACGTATCATCCTTATCTATGATAGAGAATGACGATAGAGAGAGGGATGTCACAGCCTCAGTGTCCAACCTTGTCTACATCTTCAATGTCTTTACGGTGAGCTGTCAACCAGACCGCGTATGATGTCATATAAAATTGCTTCGTGTCACTGGCTTCCTAAAGCTATAGGTCTATGTTGTTTGAAATAATTTGGGCCCAATTCAAGTGAGCCTTTCCGATGACAATGTTGATTATGAAGTAGTGCATCTAGGGTGCATACTCCTTTGCATTCGACTCTCCAAAGATGCGATAACATTGCAATTATTCCTTGGATGGGCAAAATGAAATCGGCCCATGGAATAGTCCCAAACATCTTCAATGCATCCTTTGGTGATGTAGAGAGCTAATACTTATTCAAAATATCTTATTATCGGCCTACGTCTTCCTATACTCAGCCAAGGTCAATGCCTTATCCACGGTCACAACTTGTGACCTACTAGGGATGCAGAGGATAATGCGGATGAAAGTTGCATCAAAAGTAACCACATGAGTATCGTCTAGCAGGGTGCACGAGCGGGTAGCTTCTGTCCGGATATTGGAGTGAGAGCAACAAGGAAGTGATCGACATCAATTTGGACTTTAGAAGATGATGGCATGTTCCATCTTCTAAAGTCCATGCAGACTCTTTCGTGATCTTAATCACCTCTAAGTCACAAACACCAAGGTCGGTGTTTGTTATGTTCTTTATTCCACTGTCTAACTTAGAAATCCTTACGTGTATCTCTAATTCATACTTCATGGTGAGGGATGTCTTTCTAGGTCCTTCTCTACTTTGGACTTCCTTCCTTACGGCCCCACATGCGCCACCTCTAGTTCAACTTCATGTACTTATGAAGAGGATACCATAATATTCCATGTATTTACCTTCAAGACAAGGAAACCTAATCAATCCCTGCATTATGTAACAAATGAACTTTAATTTAAACATATTTCGGGAGCTGGGTTCCGGGAATCCATGTGAATGTTTCTTGATAATCAAAAATATGAGGTAGGACAGAGTCCCAGACCCAGGAGACCGGAGTCACTAACTTTATTAAAGAATTTCACCAGGGTCAAAGGCTAGAGATGTTACACTGTAAGCCTGTCAAAGGGCCCTTTTATTTGTATCAGTTGATAAACGGGAAGAAGAATCCCAAGACGTAGGGTTCGTAGGGTTCCTTAGAAATTTTGAACACTTTATCATAATGAATACTAGGAATTAATCACAACCTTGAAAAGCGAGTATGTGGAGGATTTTCAACCAAAACAACTTGCTAATTGACTAAATATGGGAAATTTTTTAATTCGACCATGAAAACGACCTAAAGGTCGGGAACCAAAGGCGTGAGCGATGGAGGCCAATGGCTAGTTGGTGAGTAGTAAATACTTGGAAAAAATGGTGTTGAACTAGAAATTCTATGCATGGGTCTTTTGGCACGTGGTCTGCAATTAGACCAAAACTGGTTAGGGTTTCTACTAGAAACCCTAGCAATCCCTTATTGGACATTTAAGACAAAATGCATCTTGCTATCTTTGAAAAATGATGAGAAAACTAGGGCATAGAATTGATGGAAAATAAAAGCCCTAAATGTACGATGACCAAAATTTGAGGCGTTGAACACTAGATACTTGCAACTAGGGCACAAAATAACCCTAGAACTCAAGGAACATAGACCCTAAATTAAGTTCAGAGCAGGGGAATTCTACAAAAACCCTTTATTTACTTCCCTACAACAAAAACCTAAACAATGGAAAGGAAGAAAAAAGAACAAAAATGGAAAAGAAAACCCTAATTCAACCCACGAGAATGCTAAGAACAACTCACCTGAACAAAATGTCGCATGAACTAGCCAAGGAATTTTGCGAAAACACTTCGTTCACAACCAAATTCTCTCACAAAAAAATGAAAATGGAGGTTTGAAGACTTGGTCACATAAGCGCTCTCGACAATAGCTTTTAATCACTTGGTGGTTAAAACTGGCCTTCAAAAAGTCCTTTTATAGCTTGGCGGGGGTAAGTGCATTTAATGCTTTGCACACTTTTGAGCAATTAAAGTCTCACACTTCAGGCGTCAGTGATCCCGTCTCCATAATGCTAAAGAAAGCCTTCTGAAAACTGAGAACCCAAGGCTTGGCCAAAACTAAGATAAAAGAGGGTGGACTCCGGGATCGTGGACCCCAAAGAAAAACAAAGCAAAACAAAACAAAGTAAGGAAAGGAAGGAAAATGCATGAAGGAAAAAAGATTAAAAAAAAGGGGGACTCAACATTTTTCCCAGGGGGAAATATGTGTTAGGATTAAGGAACACTGAGAGGGGGGTGAATCAGTGTTCTATAACTTTTAACTTTATTGAACTAATTTCATAATCGTAAACCAAATATAATTGAAAGTAAATGGAAAAATCATAAGCAAAGCATCCACAACATTATAACACCGTGATTTTTATTGTGGAAACCCAATTAAGGGAAAAACCACGGTGGGGATGGAACCCACAAGTAATTACTTCTGCAGAAATAAGTAACCTTGTCAAAAGTTTGAGTACATAGGGGAATGCACATGCATTTAGACTTTCAACCTAGAGCTCATTGCTCAGATACAAAAGAGGGCTGCAACCTTTAGAGGCACACTGCCATACAAAATAATTTCAGCAACAAAAGTGAACTGAGAAATAGCATCAACTATGCTTGATTAGTTCCATGTAAGTACAATATAAATTTGCTTATCTGATATTTGAACCTCTGATCACTAATCCATCACACATACACAACATATCATTATCTTATCCCACCATCATATATATAAATCACCACAAGAACTCGAGCTTATATATCCATCAACAAAGATAATAACTCCGACTATCGACCTCAAGAACAATATAAGTAGCATGTGAAGTGTTGGTTCGATCTGACCTCAAAATTTGTTCCTAACCTCGAACAAAAGCATATATATCATCATACATGTAGGCTCTACCATATTCAACTATCAGACCAATCGGATCATTGATCAAATAGGATTGTTGCTCAATCCAATAACCATCTATCTTTATTCTTCACTGTTCTTTGTATACCTCATACTCAAAAAGCTATAACTCAACCATCTGATAACACTAACTATTGTGAACGTAGACCAAAGTAGATAATACCTCTCTGAATCTCCTCCTAGGTTCGCACCTCAAAATTCAATCACACATGCCCATAGTGATCCATATACCGAACCGTATATTGTGTAAGTTATCTCATACTTAGCCAAATTTGCACTCTAACCTTCAGTATCATTATAGTATAATAAGTCACTATCAGAATCATGTATGGTTGCCATTAATGACAACATACAACTTAACAAGAGTAGTGTCTCTTGCTAACAATCTCCTCCTTTGGCATTGATGGAAACACTTAGCGAAAAATGACTAAGTGTCCAAACAAAATGCCAATATGTCATACTCCAAAAAGATGTCTCCTTGTCCAAAAATATGAGCTCCCCCTGAGTTGAATCTCTCATTTTTTCACTCGTTATCTCTCTCCCTTTGACATCAATTGAAAAGGTTGGAACTCAAAAATATTCTCCTACCAAAATCCTAAGTAACTCCGCTATATACAAGCTATCCACAGATACTTACACAAGTTTGAAAATATCTGAGAAATTATTCCTTGGAGCTGCAAAATTAGTATCCCAACTCTTCTTCATAATGTGTGTGTAAATATTGTACACCTGTATCTGCAACACAACACTTCAATATATCCTTAATTCAATTGGTTAGTTCATAAGAAATCAATCAAATAACATCAAAACACAATTGAAATCGACTTATTGCTTCCTAGTCATGAAGATTATGATCTAATTATTAATGCTCTCAAATTTATGCATATTAGATCAGTGAATGACACTCAAAAAATGGAATATTTTATTGAATTACAACTAAATGAATGTGAAATGGATGATCATGATGAAGATAATGATGAAATTGATACTAAGAATGAATCAATTAAGTAAGAATGCAAGTTGAATCTATTGAATTATGCAACTACATGATGAATTCAGATGTGAATTGTTATGATGAATGATCTACAATGATGAATTACTACTAAAATGAGCTCTCAAATGCACAAATTAGCTAAGAATTCAAACTATCATGACCTACTTGGAAATTGATGGATGGATAAAAATGCCTTGATTGAGGTTGCTTTTATAGATTTTCCTTTGAGGGAAAGTGATTTGAATTTGAATTCAATGGCCAAGATGAATCCTTAATGGATGGTTGAGATGCAAACCTTGAGTGATCCATGTGATTCAATCTCATTGGTTGATGTGTTGACTTTATGTCATGTTGAGAGAATATTAAGGATACATTTAATTAAATCAATTTCTTTAGCCAAGGGGATTTTTAACTTTGAATTTGATTAAGTGGTTGAGGTTATTAATTAATTAAGATATTGAATTAATGATGAATTATGTAATTAAATTGAAGGAATTTAATTACATAGTTATGCCTTTGATCCTTGATTTAATTTTGATCACTTTAAGTTGCCTTGACCAATTTTAGGTGATTACATTTTCCCCTCTTTGAATCTATGTGTGGATAACACATTGATTCAAATAACATCTGATGTTGCCCCTGATTGAGGACTGATAAGATGATGGATCTCTGATTGAGAGAACAACTTGATACGAGTCCTGATGAGACTATTCACAACATGATTGATATTGAATCTGAAAACTTGATGCGATACCTGATGATAGATTGAGACCAGAATAACCAAGTTGATGTGATGTGATGAAACTGATTATCTATTTGGTATGGATATTGATGATGTTGATGATAAGGAATAACCAATTTGATGTGATGAAACTGATTACGTTAAGAATGTGTTGAAAGCATTGAGGTTGATAAGAACAAATAACTAGTTTCATATGATGTGATAAAATTGATTACTATAAACAAATATGTTGAAAGCATTGAGATTGATAAGAACAAATAACCAATTTGATATGATGTGATGAAATTGATTATTGTCAAAAGGATACTGTTGATCAAGGTAATTAACTTGATATGGGTTCTAATGCAATCAATGATCTGATGATCATCTGATGAAGACGATGAAATTGATATTGTTCGACGAAGACACTGTCAATTTGATATGGTGTTTGATGAAATTTGCATGCCCCTATTGATGATGAAATTGATTCAATTGGATTTGATAAAACCTCTAATTTTGGTGACTGGATGATTTGATTGTTGAAGAAGATATGATGAAATTCAATCGACTGATTCAATGATTGGATGACTTTGATTCATGGAGAATATTTGAAATTTAATGTTTTTTTTTGAAAACTTGATTCGGTGTTTCGATTCTAATTTGATTCACTTATGATGACGATGTTCTGATTGTGATGATGTGATTATTATGCCCCCTCGGGAGCGAAATCAAAAGGTGATGATGGTAATCGAAGAATAATGAAGGATGCAGAGTGAGTGGGAATGATTTGGAATGATTGAATAATAATGAGGAACAATTTTGGATAGTTTAGGAATCTTTAGGATCGAGTCTGGATGGTTTAGGTGGATGGGTGGAATGATTTTGTGATTGGATTTTAAAATATGAATTTCCATTTCGATTGATCTCTCGGTAATGATGTCAAAAAATGTTGAGGAACATTCAATGTTTAGATTAGGTTTGGTAAAAAAATGACCCCAGAGTGTGATAAAATGGGTAAAAATTAGGGTAAAATAGGTTTAAATACAACAAAAATACCCTTTTTACTATTTATTTTCACTTTTACCCTTGAGAGAATTTGCAAACCATCGAGTGAGAACTATGGAAATTCTTGTCGAATCCCATCGATTTGAGCTCGCCAGACGCCATCAACAACCAACCCATTATCCAGTAGTGGTATGTCTGTTACCGATTTTTGGTACCACGCTTAGTCAAGCATGGGCAGTCATGTTTTAAAATAATTTGAAGTGCATTTTGTCTCTGCAAGATAACATTCATATGCGTAAAGAAAGGAAAGTTGAAGATTACAATGTTTTATCACATCATACTGATGGTTCTTATACAAAGTGCATAAGTATTTCAAAGGAGAAGTATTTTTTTGTTGACAGTATCAATGAACCATGTCTCACACAAGATGTGAGAATAACTACTTTTTAAATGCAAATACAAGTGAGCATATACTTCAATTGAGTAAATAAATGCATAAGTAAAGAGTGGGACCAGTCATTGCCTGAATGACTAGTTCGTTGTTGTGCTCTACTATGTTGTTGTGCCTCGAGTTGTTCATGTCTCCTGCTGCTCCAGCATGTTCCCAATCCTTCATTCAATTGATAGCAATGGTGTTAGATCAAAAGATCTAAGCAATGATGTGTCCCAAGCATTACATATTCATTTTGTTACCATACATGTACATGCTGACTTATATACGCATCAAACAAAAGATACAACAACCAAGTCATTATACCAAACTCCTCTGAAATATGCATTTTTTTTCTAACTAGTTTGCTTCATGTACAGTTGCAGATGTCTATCCTGTAGCACGTGGGGTAAAATGTGGCTTCCACAAGGGTTGAGCCCAGCGTGCTACATGATAGACAAATGAACTATAAAAAGAGGAACAATGATCTTTGTTGTTATAAAAGGGGGCCATCACTTGTATGAAAGAACAAGAATAAAACAATGATATAGAAGCTAAAAGTAGCAAGTAAATGACAGTGTTGTGTACCAATAATAGTGATCTTAGTAGTAATAATGGGGTTTCAAATAGAGGAGGTCCAGCTGTTATGACATATGCTGTGAAGAATCAGAATATAGTGCTTCAAGCATGAAATAATGACATTTGTGTAGATAAAGATGAGAGAAAGTGGCAGCAAAAAGAATTGTTACTATTATATATGGTGATAAAAGGTGCATATCGAGAGTGTTGTTAATCATATTATGCCAAATGCAATGACAGTCATGGTTCAGATTTTAACAGAGACACATCAGTCATATGCTAATATGAAGGGCAGCATCATACCATGTAGCAGATAGGTATATCGAGGCTACAGGAAATCATTCATGGTGACACAATAGTGCTAAAGACTGATAAATGCTAAAAGCTACAGGAGTACATGTCATCTTGCAAAAGTCTAAGCATAAGGAATTGTCATATCAGAGAATGTCAGATATGCATATCTGAGAATGTCAGATATGCATATCTAACATATCAACATGCTAGAAGCTCTCAACATCAAACAAGCAGGACGACATTCAGATACACAAAGCATTGAACTTGTTTTTACAACCAAAGATCAAGTTACATGTAGTTAATGAAACAAAAATGCAGCTCAAGAGGCATTCATAAGTAATAGAACAAACAACAGTGACTTTCAGATATGAATATAACAAGATAGCTGAAATAATATCAAAGAGGCAAGGCAAATGACTTGTACCATCATTTTGTATAAACCAATGATCATTCTATTGTTGTTACAAAGCAGTGTTGATTAGGAGATTATTAACAATAATATAAGGGAGCAGATTGAGAAGCTTTCTTAAGTCTGAAAATTAGCATTGATATACATAGGGTTGAAGGCATAATCATGTCTCTGCTACATAAAGTTCATTGCTGATTATCAGATTATGTCAGGCTACAGGAGACTATAAACATAACAGAGATTTAATGCAGCAATGCAGTGATGAATATTGTTCGAACAACAAGGTATGCATCAAACATACTGATTTTAATACAAGAAAGCATCCAATACTTTTCAAGGAATGTAGCTGCTACAAAAGGACAGAGTAGAGCCAATAATGATCACTGATGACAGTCATATTATATGCAAGAATAATGCATTAACATTCATGGAGTTTCAATAAATATAGGAAAGCATGATAAAGGAATCATAGGTCTTCATAAAATCAGGCAGTGGTTTCAAATAAGAGATACTTATATGCAGCAATAACAGTCATAAAATGAGTATCACTAGCACAAAAAAAAAAGAGCGGATGGGCTACCTTGCTTATGACAAAGATATGTACATGTTTCTTAGACATGTAATGGGATAGTTTTGACAGGGTGGGCCAACATATAGAAAATATGTCACTGTCTATTTCAATCACATCATATAACAGCAACGATATATCATGCCATAAAAGGAGATTTCTACATCATAGTGCAAAATTTATATAAAGTGCATATCCAAACAGTAAGGTATTGGATCAATGAAATTAGAGATATGAATCGTAGAGTTGTTAGTTACAATGAACACTAACATTGCTGATAAAACAAAGACTGTATTCCTTGCATAAAAATCAGTATTCGATGATCAAGCATTCACTATGATGAAAAACATATTCATGGTTCCAGTTGAGGCATCCATTGGTAGTATTGTGATTTGATTTAAAACAATCATGAAATAGTGATTAATTATATTCAAATAACAGTGTTGGAAGTAAATAGAACATATCAGGATTCAAGGAGAAGAGAAATTTGACAAAAGGAGGAGCTCAGGCTTGAAGTCAAGGAACCATGGTAACCAAAGTAGCAAACATGGGCATACAAGAGTATCACAAATAAACGATATGTTTAGATTACAAGCAATGCAGCATCATGATCATTCATGATAGCTGGAGTTGCAGAGTGTTGATGTCTGGAATAGCTAGGGGTGCAAAGATGGACAAAGGCGTACAAGAGGAAATTGCTGCCCACATGCTAACAAAAGCTAAAATGGAAAAATATACAGCCATGGACAACACAAATATGCATATCAAAAATCATGGAATTCCATATATATTTGTTGAAAACAACATTCATGCATGAGAAACAGAGATAGGATAACCCCACGACACTTTTTAAGAGAACAAAATATGCAGAGGGGTTTATAGACATAATACTGTGAGGTCATGGTTAGAGGAAAGAGGACTCTTGAATACTTGTAAATAAGTGTAAATATGCAAGGAAAGATGCCACAAAAGCAAAAAAATCTGCAGCAATTCCCATCAAAACTCCAGTAATACCCTTCACAATGGCGGCATCTCTTTTGATAGCTTGCGCAAGGAAAAAAGATAATTTCATGGCTTGAGTAAGGAAAGAAAGAATGAAGAGTGTAGAAGTCGCGGCTTGCATAAGTTTCAGCTTCCAGAAATCCACAAAACTTTAAAAAGAAAGTCTCCAGTAAGAGCAATGTCAACATTCCCAAGCGGCGCAATCAAATCTAGTTAAGTGGCTGTGAAAATCAGAAAAGAGGTCGCCTGTAAAATGCGCACATCTGCAAGAGAAGCTTCGAAACGCTCATCCATCCATGGTGGCTTTCCAAGCTGAAGAGCGGCAAGAGTAAATGAAAAAAATGATTTATGTTTTATGGTTTCAAACCCCTAATATCACCGTGAAAAGCTAGAAGAGGCCTTTTTGCCTTAAAATATTTTAAAGGAAGCTTGTGTCATAAGGCTTTATGCCTTTGCAAAATAATTATAAATTTATATTTAATATTTCTTAAATAATAAAGATATATTACTTAATAAATGTTAAAATTTATCAAAGTAATATATTTTTATTACTCAATATATATATATATATATATATATATATATATATATATATATATATATATAATNCTATATATATATATATATATATATATATATATATATATATATATATATATATAATGCATTTTTCCTAATTGTATTTAATTTTTATTAAATAGTACTTTATAAACTATTTAATAAAAATTTAAAATAAAAATGCAAAAGCTTGAAATATAGTAATAATATCTATTTTTGGCTTTTTAAGATAAGAATAAAATATCTATTTGGCACTATTGAATAATAACGATTATTAAGTATTTTATAATATTTTATTCTAACAAACATTATTATATTAATAATATTATTAAGTGATTGGTGATCACTTAATCAATATTATTAATATAACTAATATTGGTTAGAATGATAAACTATGAAATAATTAATAATCATTATTATTCATAAAATAAAAGTATTAAATATTTTCATCACTTAAATAAATATTTCTAATATTTATTAAATGTATGGATTATTTAATAATTATTATTAATTGAAGTGCAAATAGATATTTTATTTTATTTTTAGTAGTCAAGAGAGATATTATTGCAAATTTATGGCAAAACCTTAAGGTCAAATTACAATTGTTAAAGTCTGTAGACAGTTATTACTTTCCAAAAGCTCCTTATGGGTTGTTTAGTGGATAAGACTGCATTTAGGAGGGGGTCTTTATGATGATATTATTTGGGCATGACTTTTGGGTCACCAAATTGCATTTTTAAAGACTTTTGAAGGGCTTAAAAGTGGCTGGATGGACTGAATCCGACCCAGGAGTTACTGCTTGTATTTATTATGCAGTTGGATTTATGTTTATAATTATGAGTTGAGGCCTCTTGGTAACCAGTTCTTTTTCCTTTGGCTTGTTGTTTTGTAACTGTTCTTCTAAGTTCTTAACAAAAGCAAAGAGATTTTGTAACCCATTTTCAGAGATATGCAGATTCGGGACACCTTTTTATGTGATTTATAGCTTATGCCTTCCTCACTTAGTTTGTTATTGTGTGCTTAGTGTTGGTGTAGGTTTTTGTGATATCATTTATCCTCGAATCTGTATTTACATTTTGGTGCTTTTATGCAGTATTTTCTCATATTTTCTTTGCAGATTGTGAGTTGTGGTTAATCAGTTTTTAGATTATGAGAGATCCTTTTCTCCTTTTAGAGGTTGTTATTATAAGCCTTCTTACAAATTTATTATGTAGAGATTATGAGTTAGTGGGACTGTGCAAGGAAGTATGTGTCACCTTTCTTATTGTGTGTCTGTTGTATCTATGGATCTCAGAACTTTGTTTTCTAGTGCATCACCCTTGACGAGTTAGATTTATTTATGTTCATCCTTCTACCTCTTTCCTCTAGCAAAAGATTTAGTTTTAGGTGGTTTCAGGTGAGTTATCAGACATGAAGTCGGCCTTCATCCGGAGATTCATTCTAGCTATAGGTTCCCACAACCTTGGTTTGTTTCCATGTTCCTCAAAATTGATCAAGTATTCGTCAAACTTGATTAGGGTGCAATTTTGAGTGATAACAGTTTTTGGCACGCCCGGTGGGACCAGTGACTAATTTCCAGTCCTTATTAATGTTATTTTTGTTGTTGTTAGTGTGTATAACAGTATTTTGAGCCTGAGAGAGGTTTTAAAAGTACACACTTTGCGACTCTGAGCTTTGGAAAAGAACCAGTAGATTACAGCATATGAGAAGAGTGCAAACAAGGAGCAGCTCTTCGTCTTTTGACTATTTGCAGTTGTCTCCACCCAGAAGAAGAGGGAGAGAAGATAAAAAGGTAAAAGAGACACTTGTTTATACAAGGAGAACCAAGTTTATGCCTCCTGCAACAATAATACATTCTGTTGTTCCAATTTTAACTACCCCAAGTGGACAAGTTTTGCAGATTCCAATGGCACTACAATAGAACCACCCTTTTGTTTCATTCAATCAAGGCAGCCCACTGAATCTTGCTCAACACGATGTCATTCTTGTTTCTGCATTAAAAAATTTACCATATTTTACTGGTGAAGATCAAACCACCCCAGTTGAGCACATAAAAGATGTAGCTAATCTTTGTGCCCTACACCATGTTACAGAGGATAATGTCAATGTCAGGTTGTTAGCCGCATCATTCAAAGGAAAAGCTTTGCAGTGGTTCAGAAGGCTAGTAGTGGGTTCTATTACTGATTGGGACCAGCTAGGTACTGAACTTTGCAAGTTTTTTGAAGACAAATCAGACCATTTATCCTTGGTGGAGCAATGTCAACTATCAAAAGGGCCCCCCGTGAACAAGTAAATGATTTCAACTTCTGTTTCCAAAGGACGTGGGAGAGAATCCCTCAAACGGTAAGACCCTCTGCTGATCATTTTTTTTATATTATTTGAGGGCTTTCAATAGTGATATAGCAGTTATGATACAATCAATGGGAGGGCTACACTTCCAGGTGCTTATGATATGGCCATTAGAGAAGAAAATAGCCTTATACAGGCTGGAAAAATTGCCCCAAGACCACCCATGCCAATTTTTTTGGTAACACATGTAGTTCAGCCAATAATACCTTTGCAAACAGCCCCTTTAGCTATTATTCTGGCTGCACCAGCATTACCAGCACCTAATAGTCAATCCAATAGACATAAAAATGTTACCCCAACTCAGTCTGTTGAGTTATAGGAGATTAAAGGTATCCTACAAAATTTTGGTAATGAGATTGTCAATATAAAAAAGAAGCAAAGGCAGGGATATAGGCCTTACCAGCCACCTTTTCAGCAAAATCATAATAATAAGCCACCATATCAGCCCAACTACCAAGGGCAAAGGTATAATTTTAACACCAAACCATATCAGCCTTATAACCCCAACGCTGCTAGATCTTCAAAAGAGCTTGTACCCACTCAGAACAATCTGGCTAAGATTACGAATGGTGTTTTCCATGTAGTCAACCACATAATCAGAATGATTGTACAAATGGCATTATCAACCAAGCTTTAATGGTTCAAAATAGCCCAGGTTTGCAGTCAAATACTTCTGATGAAGCCTCTATTCATCATCAAGAAGAACAACAGCCAGGGGCAACTCTTATGAATTGGCAGGATGAGGACTTTTGTGGTGTAAACCAGGTGGTTCTTGTTGTTTTGGATAACACAAGGAGAAAAAAGAGAGCAGTAGAGGTGGAACAATAAGTTTTTGGGCCAGCTAATACTGAGAATGTTTGAATTCTCCCAAGAGGACAGCCTTCAACAAACAAGGGACAACCTATAAATTTGATACAACCAACACAACAAGTTTCCCCTAATGTGGAAAATGTTGCAACAAGGTTTCAGCCTAAGGTTAGTGCAACTTCTTTCAATATTATGGATCATATGAAAAAAGCAAATGTATCTATTTCCATATGGGATTCCTTAACCATTCCAGGTCAAAAAGACCTTTTGCAATCAACTTTATCAGATTTAAGTCTTTCTGGTAAGCCCAAAAGCAAGGAGGCTAAAATTGTAATGACCAATACTGCTATAAAAGAGAAAGAACAGCAAGTTCCAACAGTTAAACCCCCACCTTATTGCATATCTTTGATCATAGGAGACCACCTAGTCCACAATTGTATGATTGACTCAGGTGCAAGCAGCTCGGTAATGCCCAAACAGATCGTAGACAAGTTGGGTATCAAGTATGAGCCATTTGAAAAGGGGGTGGTACAACTAGATGGTATGACTATTAATACCATAGGAGTTATTAAAAACCTGAATTTGACCCTACAGGCTTGTCCAAACTTATCTATCCCACAAGATATCTATGTCATTGAGTTGCCTCCTTACTTTTCTATATGCTTGTTTAGGGATTTCATTGCTAAGATTGGTGGCTATTTGTCTTCAGATTGGTCCCACATGTTGTTTAGAACCAGGTATGGAACCAAAGTTACCATAAAATCCGAGCATATTGCCAAGGATCATGTTGAACCTTACTCTCTAAGTCCTATTAATGTCAACTTGTTGGCAAGTGACCAAGAGGGGCAGTCTATTTATCAAGAAGGCAACACTCAGACCGATAAGATACTAGATATACTCCTGGATGAGTGGGTTGTTCAAAATCAAGCAGAAGGTCTTTGTGAACAACATCTAGGACATGCTGGTTTGGGTACGTATTTAATAAATGAAACTGATGCATTCATCCCTAACCTCACAAAAGGTGCAAAATAACAGTTTGGACAGCAAAGTGACAGAGTTTGGAAGCTATTTTTTGATGGTGTGAGGAATAAAGTTGGGGCTGGTGGAGGCTGCATGCTAGTTTCTCCAAATAATGACAGGTATTATTCAACTTTTCAGTTTTGTTTCAGTTGTTCCAATAATATTGCTAAGTATGAGGCTCTTATTCATGGATTGCAATGGGCAAGAAGAAGAGGTATTGGTTGTTTGAAGGTTTATGGTGACAGTGAATTAATAGTTAATCAAGTGAGAAACATCAATCTTACCAAGAATGAGTTGCTGAAATCTTACAAAAATAGGGTATGGGACCTAATAGAAGGCTTTGATGCATTTAATCTGGTGTCTATACCCAGAAATCAGAATAAAAACGCTAACAGATTGACTGTCATTGGTTCTGAATTTGACATTCCAAAGGACATCAACAGTGAAAGAAAAAACTAGCATGTCAAGGTCATTGTTAGACCTGTTGTACCTGATAATGGTACTCATTGGTAAGTCTTTGAGAATGACCAGCAAATAGTCAACTTCTTAAGAGAGGAAGCTAAATTCTCACACGTCAATCAGGAGAAGTTTCAGCATCAATATGATGACCAAATCATCCAGCTCAAAAACAACAAGGTGCCAAAAGGTTTGGTCACCCTTGAATCCATTTTTAATACCGATGATGAGACTAGAAAGTCAAAAGCCAGCATGCAGGTTCAACAGGAACACTACGAGGAAGTTGAGGTGTTCAAAGGAAAGTTTCTTAAGTTGGGTAAGGTATGTACAACAGAAGAACAACATTCATTTTTTCAGCTTTTTCGGGAATTTAGTGACATTTTTTGCATGGGAATATAGTGATTTGAAAGGGTTTAATCCCCAACTTTCTCAACATACTATCGAGCTTGAACCTAATGCGAAACCAGTAAGGTAGAAATAGAAGCCCTTGAACCCAAAGTTAGAGCCACTTATGCAAAAAGAATTGAATAAACTCATTGAAAGCTGCATCATCTTCCCTATCAAACACACTTCTTGGGTCTCAAACCTTGTTCCAGTTAGGAAAAAGAATGGGGAGATAAGGTTGTGTGTAGATTTATGAGATTTAAATAGAGCCTCACTGAAAGACCGACACCCCTTGCCTTTTATGGAGCAGATCCTTCAAGTAGTCTTAGGATCTGAGAGATTTTCCTTACTGGATGGGTATTCTGATTATAATTAGATTTTAGTGAGGGAGGAAGACCAGTACAAAATAGCTTTGACCACCAAGTGGGGTACCATGGCATACAAAAATATGCCTTTTGGTTTTTCCAATGCTAGGGCAACTTTTCAGAAGGCCATGGACATGGATTTTGACAAATTAATGTATAAAATTATTTTAGTATACCTGGATGACATCACTATCTTTTCCCGGGAGGCAAAGGAACTTTTAAAGCATCTAAGGAAGATTTTTGAAAGATGCGGAGAATTTGGGATATCTCTTAATCCCAAAAAGTGTGTTTTTGTTGTTCATGAAGGCAGATTGCTTGGTTATTTGGTCTCTAAACAAGGTATCACTATTGATCCTGAAAGAATAATAGCAATATTGGCTCTTTCCTTACCAGCGCATAAGAAAGGTTTGCAAAGTTTCATTGGCCGAATAAATTTTGTTAGACGGTTTATCCTAGATATTACAGATTTATTGAGTCCACTAACAACCATGTTAAGGAAAAATGTGCCATTTAGTTGGACTAAAGATGAAAAAAGGAGTTTTGAGTTGATTAAAGAGGCACTTGCAGCAACACCTGCACTCATAAATCCTTATTTTTCTAAAGATTTTTTTTTATATGCCTATGGAGATATTGATTCTATTTCAACTATGTTAGTTCAGCGCAATGATAAAGGACTGGAACATCCGGTGGCTTTTTTCAGTCAAGGACTTAAAGACTACAAGCTCAGGTATTCATTTGTGGAGAAACATGTTCTTGTTGTTATAAGGAGTTTGAAAAAATTTAAGCACACATTATCTAATAACAAGATTTTTCTAATCACATGCAGTGTTTAGGATCGCATTTGGTATTTTGGATCGCATTTAGTCAACACATAGTTGCATCCAGATTCTAGGATCACATCTGGTACCATCAGAGGCTTGCATATGGGAGCTTGCATTCAGGACAGTGGGTATTTGTAAGATTTTTTCTTAGGAAGTCTCAGTTGATTAGGATACCCTTTTTTCTCTTTAGATGGTTCCTGTTGTCTCTTCTGGTCTCCCTAATATATTTCAAAATACTTTCAAAACATCCACCTTGCATGCTTAGTCAGTCTTTCATGATCAGTTCAATACATGTGGTCTACCCATTTTCTATCAACAACTTTGTTCCCAGCTCACTATCAGGGCATTCTAACCCTCTGACGCTGGAATCATTTACATCCACCAACAACAAACTATTACTTTTACCTAGACAAGCCCACTTGAATGATCTAAAATCCTTACTTTTGCTATTGGGAAACGTTAACAAAGTTGAGAAACAAACTTCATGGTGAACACGAGACGCAACCAATACACAACTAAAGGATCAAAAGTGCCTCCTAAAACACCACACTTTCAAGGAGAAACTTCGCGCAGTTCCCTTCTTGATCTAGATTCCCCTCAAATGGATAGCAACACTAATGAATGGAGTAAGGCTTTTGAGGGTTATAATGATGGAAAACATGAAAAATTTGAAGGCACGAAAGAGGAAGAAAGACCCAAGTTTCAACATAATCCATTTGGATCAGACAGTGAAGAGGAGATCCCCGAAGACGAATACAAAAAACTCAAACAAAGTAAACGGATCCACAAACTATTGGAACGGATAATTAGTGATGATAAAGAAAAATACTTCCTCCATCTAGCATCCACAGGTGTCAAATTACCCAAGGATTATGATGTGGAAAAACTCAAGGAAAAGGAGGTACCAAACCCAATATCTATTCTCACCAAACAGCTCAATCTGATGCAAACAGAGCTCACAAATCTCAAACAGGAGAAAGAGAAACCCAAAAAAAAATACTCTTTGGACGCCACTTGTCCATTTCCTTTTGACAAGAGTATCACTATGGTCCCATTTCCTCCCAACGTGGCAAGGCCAAAGTACGACAAGTACATGGGAGAAACTAATCCACACGACCATGTAAGGGAATTTTGTGCTCTAAGCATCGAGTACATGCACGAACCCACATACCTCATGCGACTATTTCTAGGAAGTCTAGGAGGTAATTCCATGGAGTGGTTCTCAAAACTAAACCCTAAGGTCAAGACATTTGAGGAGTTGATCCAACGATTCATTCAACATTACTCTTATAACATCCAACATGATGTAACTATGATCGACCTATGTAACACCAAACAACGAACTGGAGAATCATTCACACACTTCCTACAAATATGGAGGAAGATTTTTGCACGATATTCAAGGGTCATTCCCAAAATAGAGAAGATGGAAATCTTCGTTAACAATCAAGTGCCTGAATTGAACTATGCTCTACAAATGCAAGACTCTCCTAGCTTCGATAGGATGATTAAAAATGCCCTCCGTATTGAGGAAGTCATGGTTAAAAGAGGGGAGATCATCCTTCAAAATGAAAACAAAAGCAACAACTCCAACTCCAAACCTAAATGGTGGAAACAAAACAAGAATGTTGTTAATGACGGAGTGGTTGACACCTCTAACATTAATCCTAAACCCGGGGCATTCAATATAACTAATGGCATGCAAGAAAGCAAAGATACTAAGGTAACACTTCCCGTCTCCAAAGCGAACAATGATAACAACAAGGAATGAACATGGAATTCAAAACCCCAAAGAACATTTACTCCTTTGGGGGAACCTCTTGAGACCATTCTGAAAACATTGGTGGATAACAAAGTTTTTAAGATTCCCGATTCTAAACCGTGGGAACCAATGGTCAAACCCAGGTGGTGGGATGATAATTCCTTTTGTGTCTTCCACAAAAACAAGGGGCACAAGACTAATAATTGTCTCAAACTTAAGAATGTCATCCAAGACCTCATCAAAGGAGGTAAGATCAAAGTAGACAGACATACTACCAATGAGGATCATACAACATTCAACAAACCCTTTCCTAATTACAATCAAGGAGAAACATCTAAAGGGAAGGGTAATGAGGTAAACTACACCTA